>PVJC01044489.1:0-14095 GCA_004026665.1 Murina feae
GCACTCTTATGCCTTTCACCACATGAGCACATAGATCCTTACCAAACACAGAACCTGCTGGTGCCTTGATCTTGGACTTCTTGCCTCCAAAACTGAGAAATAAATGTTGCTTCAGCCACCCAGTCTATGGTATCTATACTAATAAAAACCTAAGTGGTCCTCGTGCCCTTGTGCCCTCTCATCATCACAAGATGGCCACCCCACATCATCACAAGATGGCTGCCACAAGATGATCACCACAAGATGGCCAACATAAGATGGCTGGCAGGGGAGGGCAGTTGGGGGCCATCAGACTGGCAGAGGGGGCGATCAGACTAGCAGGCAAAAGCAGTTAGGGGCAATGAGGCAGGCAGGCAGGTGAGTGGTTGGGAGCAAGCAGTCCAGGATTGTGAGAGGGACGTCCCACATTGGAGAGGGTGCAGGCTGGGCTGAGGGACACCACCACCAGTGCACAAATTTCATGCACCAGGCCTCTCATTCTTACTATAATAGCCCAAATAAAGACAACTATCAATTAGGCAGAAAAACAAATTTTTTAGAAAGGGAACAGAAACTTGCAATATATTAGAAAGCTGATAAATATTGATTAAATGATTATGCTTTTTTCATTGTGGAAGCTGATGTCAGCCTTCTTCTTGTCAGTTTTTGATGTTTCTGGTTAAGTCATGCAACACTCATGACAGCTGCTCATTTATCTTACAACTGGAAACATCATAGACAAGCATTTGCATGTATACCATGTGCCAGCCAGGCTCTCAGAGGATGAAAATTACAGTGCAAGCTTTTTTCCCCTGAGCAAAGTTCCTTATGCACCAACAGAACCATTTTGCAGTAGAAGCCCAGAATCATAAAACTGTACAGCTAGTCTGACTATAAAAGGTGGTATACAACTGTCTCACTGAAGTTTCTTATTTCAGTATAAATGAAATATCAGAATATTAAATGCTGGCATCAAAAGGGGAAATAGATTGCAAAATACCATTCAGTATAACTATGCTGTTAGAAAGGTATCAAATGATCTAAATATACATTTCTTACTATAAAATGAATATTTCAATTTTGTTTCCATTTAATTTTGAGTGATTTTAATATATATCTATGAATAATGTAAGAATTTTAGATTATTTCAAACTATGACCTTTCTTGATTTAAATTTTAAAATAAGAATTATTCAGTGTTCCAGGGCTTTCCCATGTATACAGGAGGTATATATGTTATTAAATTTTAATTTGTTTTTCTCCTTCTAGAGATGATAGATAGATAGATAAATAGATAGATAGATAGATAGATAGATAGATAGATAGACTTTAAAAATAAATACAGACCTTACAGAAATAGTATGTTCTTTTTACCATCAAAGTACCTAAGGGTGCTATTGTTTTTAATTATCTAATTTAATAAAAGCATAATATTGAAATTAACCATTTCTCCGGGATGCCTAAGCCACGCCCACCAGCCAAAGTCATGCCCACCAGCCTATCAGAGTGGCTGAATGTAAATTAATCCAGCCAAGATGGTGGCAGGCAGCCACGGAGAGAGCAGCGGCAGGCAAGGCGTGGGCGGCGGTGGGCAGCAGCGCGGGCTGGGCGGGTGGTGACGAGTGCTTCATGGGCAGTCGTGGCGGTGGGTCCGAGGCACACGGGGACCCAGAAGGAGGCATGTGGGGACTGGCCCTGCACCCCAGCAGCTGTGAGCCCCGCATTGGCTGGAGCCAGCCGCTGGGGAAGGAGGCACGCGGGGTGGAACGGCCTGTGGGGCAGAATGGCCTGTGGGGCGGAACGGCCTTGCACCCCAGTGGCTGTGAGCCCCACGTTGGCTGCCATTGGGGAAGGAGGTGTGCAGGGACCGGGCCCTGCACCCCAGCAGCTGTGAGGCCTCCCCCACACTTGGCTGCCACTGCTGCCACTAGGGAAGGAGGCACTAGGGACCCAGCCTATGGGGGAGGGCAGTTGTGAGGGACCCAGGCCTATAGGTGAGGGAAGTTGGGATGGACCCAGGCCTGCAGGGGAGGGCAGTTGGGGGTATCCATGCTTGAAGGGGAAGACAGTTGGGGGGACCAGGCTGGCCAGGGTGGACAGTTGGGGGTGACCAGGCTGCCAGAGCAGAGCTGTTGGTGGGGATCCAGGTCTGCAGAGGAGGACAGTTGGGGGGAACCCTGGCCTGTAGCTGAGGGCAGTTGGGATGGACTCAGGCCTGCTAAGGAGGGCAGTTGTGGGGGACTCAGGCCTGCAGGGGAGGACAGTTGGGCAAGGCCATCCTGACATGGGGAGGGCAATTAGGGGCAATCAGGCCAGCACAGGAGCAGTTAGGCATTTGTCAGGCTGGCAGGGGAGTGGTTAGGGGAAATCGGCAGGTGAGAGGTTGGGAGTCAGCAGTCCTGGATTATGAAAGGGACGTCTGACTGCCCGTTTAGGCCCGATCACACCAGTGGGATTGGGCCTAAACAGGCAGTCAGACATCCCTCAAGGGGTCCCTAATTGGAAAGGGTGCAGGTTGGTCTGAGGGACACCACCACCACCCCCTACCCCGACTCCATGCACGAATTTCATACACCAGGCCTCTAGTAATTAATATAATTGAGTATCAAATTTTAAACTTAATCTTATGAATTAAAGACAGTTGTTTTACAGCACACCAAAATGTTTCCGATTCCGCAGAACTGGTGACTTTTACAGCCATTCTTGAGAAATGATGTTTTTTCCAAGTAAAACTTGGCAGGCAAACAGATTAAAATAAGAACAATTGTAATAAAAGGCAGGCGAAGCCAGAGCCCTGATTTTAGTTTTGTTTCTGCATATAATTCCATATTTATACTTGTTTTCATCTACTTTACATAAAATAAATGAAAAAATATTTAATAGAGGAAAAGTAGCAAGTAAGCACCCCACAATAAACAGAAATTCAGCCTCATCATTCTTTCTACCCATTAAGGGATTTTTTTCTTGTTACCATTTTCAAAGCCCCAAGGGTAAGTGCAAGCCAGAGGGACATGGCAGCTCAGACAGGCCTGCAAGTTCCTACTCCACTATCTCTTTTCACTAAGGGTCCTGCCATTCTAAGCTGTTTTCTAGCTAAATGGCAGAAGCTGGTGACAGTTTGAAGAATTTTTTAAATTAATTTTTAGTGAGAGAGGAAGAGAGAGAGGGAGAAACATCTATTGCTGCCTCCCGCATGCCGCCTACCAGGGATTGAACCTGCAACCCAGGCATGTGTCCTGACCAGGAATCAGCAGGTAACTTTTCCATGCATGGGATCACCTGCCAACTGAGCCACAGGGCAGCCAGTGGCAGTCTAAAGCAGCTTTAGTTGATAGAGCAGCAGTTACTACTTAGTAATTGACCTAAGACTAGCCTATGAAATGTCAAAGATAAAGGCTCCAAGAAAATGATAAATTCTTCCTTGTTGAAATTCTTGATAACTTTAGTTCCTGAACCATTTTATCTATCTATCTATCTATCTATCTATCTATCTATCTATCTATCTATCTATGTTGTACCTGTCATCTATCTCTTTACTAGTAATAAGACCAGCATTTATTGAGTTCATAAGTCTTTGTATCTTTTCACAGAATATAGAACTTTGACATTAATACTAAATGTATTTTAACGTGCAGAGCTCATTTTGATACCTAATGGGCTATATTCTTCTATACTGTATGATTTATCAGATATCTATATGCTCATGACCTGTTTTACTTCCCAAAAGAAAATTGATTCATTTATTAAATTAGAACACATGTTTTTGTAAAAATTTAAACCATAGAAATATAAATGATAAAATAAAATATGCCTAAAGTCAACAATCAGATTTAATTTATTGTATTAGTAAATATATACAGAGATATAGACAGATGAGTGAGCATTTAAATACATACATTTAAATAAATATAGTAGTTAAATTTCATAACCTATTTTTTTTAAATCCTCACCTAAGGATATTGCTTTCTAAAATTGATTTTTAGAGAGAGAAGAGCCGGGGAGAAAGAGAGAAACATCCATGTGAGAGAGAAACATTAATTGGTTATTCCTACAAACATCCTGAGCAGGAATGGAACCCCAGCCTAGGTATGTGCCCTGACCAGGAATCAATCCTGCAGCCTTTTTGGTGTACAGGCTGGCGCTCCAATCAATTGAGCCACCTGGCCAGAGCTCATAACCTGTTTTACGCACTGTCTTTTTTTTCTATCTGATATTCTACTACAAACATTTGATGTCAGCTGATACAGATTAATAAGATTTTCAATGACTATAGAGAAACGTATTGGCTTAAAAAAGGCTTAAGTAGATGGACGTCATAATCTAACTTACAGAATGAGGTGAGACAATGTGAGAGTGGAAGGAGGCACTGCTTCTCTTCTCGACAGGACACTGGCCATGAACTGGAACTGTCCTGGACACTAGAGTCTATGGCTGCACTGCATTTAACCACCCCCATCACAGGGGACGGTCAGTTGTTTCTAATCTTTATAATTTAGTAAATAACACTGGTGCATTCTCTGTATTTTACCTTGGGCATTTGTGTGCTTATCTGATCAATTTAGGAAATATGCCTGAATGTAACTAGAGATGCACAACTAAAACTTTGCTAAATCTTTCCAAAATACTATCCAAAAGCTTAACACATACTTATACTCCTACTAAAATGACAGAGAGCACGTTTCCCTTACATTGTCTTCAAACATAATGGAGTCTTGAAATATAATGGAGTCTTTTTTATCTTAGTCTGATGGGTAAAAAGGAGTATCTTAAAAGAAAATAGGACTACATCAAATTAAAAGCTTTAATTTGAAAAGATTTTCAAATGAAAGGACAACCCACTGAATGGGAGAACATATTCGCCAATGATACATCTGATAAGGGGTTAATATCCAAAATTTATAAAGAATATATAAAACTCAACACCAAAAACCCCCACAAACAATCCAATTAAAAAATGGGCAAAAGTCCTGAATAGACACTGCTCCAAAGAGGACATACAAATGGCTAATAGGCATATGAAGAGATGCTCAACATCACTAATCATCAGAGAGATGCAAATTAAAATGACAATGACATCACCTCATACCTGTCAGAGGCAACCATTTATAAATCAACAAACGATAAGTGCTGGTGAGAATGTGGAGAAAAGAGAACCCTCTTGCACTGTTGGTGGGAATGCAGGTTGGTACAGCCACTGTGGAGAACAGTATAGAGATACTTCCGAAAATTAAAAATGAAACTGCTTTATGACCAGCAATTTCACTTCTAGGAATACATCTGAAGAAACACAAAACACGAATTTGAAAGAATACATGAACCCCTGTGTTAACTGCAGCATTATTTACAATAGCCACGCTATGGAAGCAACCTGATTGTCCATCAGTAGATGAGTGGGTGAAAAGTTGTGGTACTTTTACACAATAGAATAGTACTTGGCAGTAAAAAGGAAGAAAATCCTGCCTTTGGCAACAGCATGGATGGACCTAGAGATTAGTATGTTAAGTGAAATAAGCCAGTCAGAGAAAGATAAGTGCCAGATGATTTCACTTATATGTGGAACCTAATGAACAAAATAAACTAACAAAGGAGAAACAGATTCGTGGATACAGAGCAAAGACTGTCAGAGGGGAGAGGGTTGGAGGGCTGGGTGCAAAAGGTGAGGTGAATAAATTCAGCAAAGGAAAAAGAAACAACCTCAGACACAGACAACAGTATGGTGATTACCAGAAGGAAAGGAGGTAGTGGGAGAAAGAAGAGAGTAAAAGCATATAAATAATGTGGATGTAGACTTGATTTGGGGTAGTGAACACAAAATACAATTTACAGGTGATTATATAGAACTAGAGGCCCGGTGCACAAAAATTTGTGCACTGGTGGGGGAGTCCCTCAGCCCAGCCTGTGCTCTTTTGCAGTCTGGGATCGCTCGGGGGATGTCCACCTGCTGGCTTAGACCTGCTCCCTGAGGGATCAGGCCTAAGCTAGCAGTCAGACATTCCTCTGGGAGCCCTCAGGGGATGTCCACTTGCCAGCAGGAAGTAGGCCTAAGCTGCAGTTGGACATCCTTGGCACTGCTGAGGAGGCAAAAGAGGCTCCCACCACCACCACTGACAGGCAGCAGTTAGCCTGGCTTGTGACTGAGCAGAACTCCCCCTGTGGGAGAGCACTGACCACTAGGGAGCAGCTCCTGCATTGAGTGTCTGCCCCCTGGTGGTCAATGTGTGTCATAGTGACCACTCATTCCCAGTCATTCTGCTATTAGGGTCAATTTGCATATTACTTTTATTATATAGGATTGTAATACAGCTGAAACCTATATTATTTTATTAACCAATGCGACCTCAATAAATTCAATAAAAATAAAAAAAAACAGTTACAAAGAAATACCTTTTTTTTTTAATTTTTAAAATTTTGGTTTTGTTACTAGTGAAGATTTTATTTTTATTTTTTTTACCATTTAGTGCCCATTTGTATGTATACAACAACACATGAGTGATAAAGGTGGTGGGGGGGGGAGAGAGAGAAGTTATCAAATGTTCTTATATTCACACATTTTGGGGGTATATCCTTTTTTTGTTCTCATTGTATGGCTTCTTGCATAGATAGATATTCTTTTATGAGCCAGTATTATAATTGTTATAAGCATAAAAAATTAAATTAATCCAAGCTTAGTGCAAACTCCAGCTCCTAGAATTACTAGCTCTGGGACTTGGACAAGCTCATTGAGCTTTATGGTGCCTTTTTTTTGGAAAGTAGGCGTACAGAGTTGTTGGAAAGATAAGCTAAATGGTAAATATAAATGCTAAAATATCACTTGGCAATTAATAAATCATAGCAGCTTACCAATATTATGACTATTAAAATAACTTGCAGATAAATATTTCCATTTTATCAGTTGGACCTTAAACTTCTTAAACTGTTTCATGACATGCAGAATTTCTTATTCTTTTATAAGTCAACAGAATGTTAACAATTTTCTTACTTTGGTGTCATGTCCTAGAAAGGATTATTCTGTCTCTGATAAGGAAATCATTACCTAAGCCTTCATGATTTAATTTTTACATTTGAGTCACCTGGAATTTAATTTGCTATTAGAAAGGAGATAGAGCTATAGTTAGTTTTGTTTTATTTTATTTTTGTGGCCCTAATGAATAGTTAGTTGCCCAAGCTTCTATGAAATAATTAAGCATTTTTAAAAATATTTGAAATAACACTTTTGTCATATATTAAATTATATTCAAGCCTACTTTTGGATACTCTGCTAATCAGTGAATTTATTCATTTATTTATTTTTTAATGATAATAATGATGAACCTTTCTGGTCACTTACTATTGGCCAAGGTCAGTGCCTGGTCTTTTGTATAAACAGTGTTCCATTTAGATGTCATACTAACCCCATGAAGTAGGGGTTATTATGACATGACCACTTTACAGATGAGAAGACGCTCTCTGAAACATGTCGAAAATGACATAGCTAGCACATGGGAGACTGAAGATGGGAATCCAGGCAACCTGACCTGGAGCCCATGTGATTCATTCTCGTTTTTGTTTTTTTTTAATTTTTTTTATTGTTGCTGGTATTATAGATGTCCCCCATCTCTTCCCCTCCCCCCCTCCACTTAGCCACAGTCCCACCCCAGGCCTTCACCACACTATTGCCTGTGTCCATGGGCTATGCACATGTGCAGATAAGTTCTTTGGTTAATCCCTTCCCACCCCCACTCCTACGCCCCCCTCTCCTCTGAGATCTGTCAGTCTGTTCTTTGCATCCATGCCACTGGATCTATTTAGCCAGTCAGTTTATTTTGTTCGTTAGTCAGTATATTTATCTCTGTTTACCTGCTATGCATTTCCTATCTCACTCGACTGCTCTTGTCCGTCCAATCTCCCTTCAGCCTTCATGTACTTTCTAGCTGCACCACATGGCAGTTTCCCAAAGAAGTCTCCCTGTGTCTCACACTTTCATGCTGAATACTGTCATTCCATTTGCCTTAAGAGCATCTTACTTCCCTCCAACACACACATACTTATCTTGTAGCTTTTCATGCCTTCAAACCCTCAATTCAAGTGTTGCTCCCACTCAGTGGTCTTTCTTTCGCATCTGGCTGCAGTTTGAGGCCCCCCTTCTCAGTACTTAAGAAGCAACCATGGAACTACCTCTGTCTTTCCCCCAAGGTAGTCTTCCCATGGCGATCATCGATTCCCTTCGATGCCTTTTCCTCTAGGAAGCTTCCAGAGATTGTCTGTGTCTTATTAAAGTTCTATCCTCAGCCCCTAGAGCCTAGTAGGTGTTCAATAAATATCTTTAAATGAATGAGTCAGTTTGTTTTATTAAATGTTGTAAAGTGTCCAAAAAAATGAAAACACATTGTTCCCTTTAATAATTCAGAGCCATTTCAACCAAAGGCCTGAGCCAAATGGTAAATTATAGAAACCAGAGAAGCAAGCAAGAGGCTCTGCTTTTGTTAATGTCTGCTGCAGTTTGGATGAAAGAAGAATGATTCCTGGCCAAAAGCAACCTCTTTCTAAAAGAAAAATTGTTTTAAAGATGTATGCCTGGAGGAGGGTAGTGTGAACAATTAGCATTTAAGCATTTTAGTTTAATTTTTTTCTTTGTGCTATTGGCGTCTGAAAACACAATTTAGATCTTGGAGCAGAGAACATCAGTTTGATGGATGGTTTCTCCTATAGGCGGCACAGAGGTTACATTGGACTTGAGAGGCAGAGGAATGGGCCTTATGGACTGCAACAGCTCATATATGGCCCTGGCCACAGGCGAGGCTTGAAAGGTACTCGTACTATAATCATTTATTAGAATAATGAAATTTTATATAAAATCCCCAAGACATAGAAATGATAGTGTTGTGTCTATGTCAGAGCAGTTACATCCCTAAATGATTTCTGACTCTGAGAACACAATTCTTTCAGTTAACAAATACTTAAGTGGCTATACTATTCTCGAGATTGTTCTAAACTACAAAGATATAGTAACAAGTAAAGCAGAGTGACCTTTTTTGTTAAAATTACAGAGTGCTGTGTGCTCTGTCTCTGGATAGTCTGACATAGTAGGTCTGAAATGGTATTTTGTGGTTCTAGGGGCACCCCAGGTTGAGAACCACTGATTTTATGGGATTGAACATGCATACTAGTATTAGTAACTGTAGATGGCATCATTATGTACAACATAAAGTTGATGTTTGAACAAACACTTCTTTCTTCCTCAAATTATTTCAACCTCTGCAGACACTGATGGCTTCAGTGATGTAGCCATTTGAATGAGGGGCTAAGGAAAGCATTCCTGTTTATTGTTGGTGGCGGTCCTATCCTACATATAAATAATATGGGTAAAACAATTGGTGGAGATGAGAGAAGCTGTTGCTTTTATATTTCTGTCACCTTTGCATTTAACGGACAGCACACATAATTTTGATAATCATTCATCTTACCCAAATAGTCAGACATACAGATGTATGACTGGCATCTACTTCAGTAACTAAATGTTAACATCTGACCCATCAAGGCATCAGTGGTATGCTGAGTTTTATATGTTTCACTCTCTGCCCTATTTAAAGAGCCATTAAATCATTAACTCATTATGGCAATGATGAATGCCAATGATGTCATACTTTTCCCCGCATATGTGTATGCCCTTACCCTTGGCTGACTGGGAATTTCTCTCTCTCTCTCTCTCTCTTCCTCTCTCTCTCTCTCTCTCTCTTTCTCTCTCTCTCTCTCTCTCTTTCTCTGTCTCTCTCTCTTTCTCTCTCTCTCTCTTTCTTTCTAACTATGTGTGTGCACAGACATAGACACACAAATATCCTCTCTTTAGATTTTTGTTGGACTCTTCTCTCTCTTTGTAAAATCAGGATGTCAACTGAAAAGAGAATTGGAAAAAAATATTTTTCTTCCTCTCGTCTCTGGCTGCCTCCCAAGGAACTAAGCTATGCAGCTCTGGGTTCTGTCTGACACATCTTAACTCCTGACATTTAGCAGATGCTTCTCCAAGAAATGGGGAGGGCGAAGGCGAAGCAGGGTGTGATGTAAGTAATTAGATTAATGATGTCTCAATTATGAACATGTTCCCACAGTGTCCCCTTCTGCCAGCAAATCTGGAACAGAAAGGTTGTCTTCAGGGAAGGCCAGGTTGAGTAAAAAGATACATTGGTTTGACCTGCAATAGGATGAAGTAAGAAGGTTTTTTTTTTGTTTTTGTTTTTTTTTAAAGAAAGCTATGTCTAGTAGTCATACCAAACAATAAGCAAATAAGTCCAAGCCTTAATCTATATGAGATCACTGAACTGGCAAAACTAGACTGATAGAGACAGTTCTGATTTGAAATTCCCTCCTCACTTCTAGCCCATTGCCACCACTGATTTGGTCCTCATTCATTTTACTGTTAAATAATTCACCTTCCTCCTATATGAGTCTCACAAGTTGGTATTCTTTGGTAGGGGGCAAATAAGTCTAGGTTTTGCTGCTCAGCTCAAAAATTAAATTTGCAGTTCATCTAAGAGTAAGTGCATATGTTTGTAAATTTGTGTCTGCATTCAATATATTACTACAAATGTTTGGCTCCTTGAACTCCCCTTTGGACAAGTCATTATATCCACTGTTACCTTTATTAATTCATGAGTTAAATAAAATCTTTGATATGTGTTTATTCTGCATCTATGTAATAGACATGTTTATGTCCTTTTTTAAAAAAATGCCCCTCCCCTTTTCATCATCTCCCCTCTCCCCCAGCCTAGCCTAGCCAGCGTGGCTCAGTGATTGAGCATCAACCTATGATCCAGGAGGTCACAGTTTGATCCCGAGTCAGGGCAAATGCCTGGGTTGGGGGGGGGGCTATCCTTAGTGTGGGGTGTGCAGGAGGCAGCTGATCAATGATTCTCTCTCATCATTGATGTTTCTAGCTCTCTCTCTCCCTTTCCCTTCCTCTCTGAAATCAATAAAAATATATTTAAAAAAATAAAATATCCCACCCTTTTTTGCTTATTTTACTTAGTAATTTCTCTCATTTACACCAGAGATCTATTGCAGGGTATCTTTTTTTTCCAGTGAGGATAATCCACTTGGCAAAAACAAATTATAATGAAAAGATTGCTTGAGACTTCAAGCGTAAAATAAATAAAAGTATTTCTCTGAAATAATGAAAGACTCTTTTTAAAAGTACCGTATCAATGTGAGTGCTTATTGCTAATGAATAAAATCGATACTCCCTTCTCTTGTGGATATAACCACCAAAGGTATTGACTTTCTTAAGGCAACAATTTGGAGCTTTATTAAGTTTAGGTAGTACTGCAGATGGCATAAAACATCTCATTTTCGATCACTTCTTCAGTATTTCTCACCAGTGTCCACATTGTTCATCATTATAATATCACCTCATGGCAGAACTATCCTGATGTCCATGATTGCAGCTTATTTTATGTTATGTTCGTTTTTTGTAGGTTTTCAGTGCCTTTGCTTCAGAAGTAAACTCTCCCCCAAACCTGTCTGGGCTGAGTTACAGATGCTGACATGCATGGTGGTTTTGTGTTGATTCCCTTAGTTTCACAGCCTGCCTTCTCCTGACCTTGTCCTAAGATTAGTGCTCTGTTCCATCTACAGTCCCAAAGTCTCATAACTACTGGATGTAATGAGTATAATTCCAGCAGCTGGCAAAGCTGCACTAAAAGATATTGAGGAGTCTGGATTTGCTGTATGAAGGCATTAGAGACCTCTGCACCGTGGTGTTTGAAGATCAGAATGTCTCTTAGGACAGACGAGTCCTCCTGTTGTAAAATTGAGGGCTCAGGCAGGCATGGAATCTGTGCAGCTCCACATAAATGGAGCTTTACTTCATGTTAACCGATAGAATTTTCAGGCAAACTATTTAACAAGAGGAATAAGACACATAACAATGCATTTTGCTAGTGTCATTTTTATTACACATTTACCATTGTTATTGTCAGAATTCTAAGACCCCTTTCCCCCCATTTTTCACCCCTGGTGTACATGCTGCATAGCTCCCTCCTCTTTAGTATGGTTGGGATCAGTAACCATGACAGGATGTCAATCCAGTGGTTAGGTCACTAATCAGGTGACTCTGAATTAACCACAAGGGAGATTGTCTTGGAAGACCTAAACTGATCAGGTGACCCCTTTAAAAAAAAAAAGGGTGGAAGCCTTGTACTGCTGGTTTGGAAGCAAGCAAGCAAACATTGTGAATGGCCTGCCTTCAGTCCCACAGGGATCTGCCAACAAGCTGAATGAGTTCCCCAGAACCCCTGCTACTCCAGGTGAGCAGCATCCCTGCCAACACCTTCGCCAGCCCCCTGAGACCCTGAGCAGAGAACCTTCATGCCTCACTCAGCCGTCTGGCCTACAGAAACGGCGAGATAGTAAGTGGGTGTTGTTTCAAGCCACCACGTTCTTGGTGATTTTTTACTCAGCAGTAGAAAACGACGACAGCCTCTCGTCGAAAGTGCCCATTCCAGACCCTGAAGGACATGCTTACAGAAACACATTTCTTCAAAAAAACAATGAAAACGGGGCCCTTTGAGAGGGCCCACAGTAAGTCAATTCAGCAGAGTGGAGAGAGCCGGCTGAGCATGCTCTGGTGCACTTGAACACAGACCTGCTATCTGGCAGGGCCAAGTGCGCACTGCACTGCCCATCACTGCTTCCCCTGCACAATTTCCAGAGGGACCACCCTCCCCCATCTATAGTGGCCTGATCCTTTTGCAAAATATAATAAACATGAATGAGTGGAAAAATAAAACTATTTTGAAGGCCATCCAAGACAGAAGCCTCAGTTTTTCATTATTCTACAGACATAACATTACCGTCAAGCTGCCATGACGTTTTCCGAATGCTTAATCTTGGTTTTGGTTCCTGTCACATGGCTGACGAGTTACAAACAGCAGGCCAGCACCAGCATGTGAGAGACATGGAGTGCTCCCATGCCCTCTGCTTCCATGCCTGGAACAGGTGTCTAGTGCCAGCAGAGATAACGTGACATGTTCAGTGGGGACTGTGCCTAATTATCGAGGGGCGTTTTCCAGTTTTGGAGCTAGCTGGTCATTTCTTAGTAGACAGTCCCCTGAACATGCAATAAAAAACACACATTGCAGCTTCTGCTCTACTATTGAACAGCCATGGGATCCTGTCCAGTTACTTGTGTATGCTTGACCTCGTCTCTCTCATGCGTAAAAATGGCAATGTTATTAATCATCTGTCTCACATGGTTGTGAAGACGAACAAGGGAATGTGTATGGATGTGTCTGGCAAGCTGTGAAGCACTCTGCACATGTATGAATTAATAGTACTACTATTACATTATCCCTCAATAACTCATTTCAGCATGTTCTGCACACAGGATGGCAAATGAGAAAAATCTCGCCGTGTGTTCCAAACAAGTCGATTTCACTGTTGCTAACCGTTTCTGGGAATGACTGGGAACTGATGCGTGTAAACTGCAGATATTGAAAAAATTGCTTTGTCACCTTAATCACAGGCTCCCGTGCACATCTTATTTATGTGTAGAGTGCTCCTAATTAATAACATAAGCAAGAATCCCAGTCATTGATTTCCACCCTCTAATCATGGCCTTTATTCTGCCATTATTCTCAGGGGTATGTGAGGCAGGACTGATCCTTAAATAACTCCCACCGCGCTCTCTAGTACCATCTGTGAGCATTGTGGCGTCACAACAACACAACTTCCAGAGATGGGACCGGGAAGGAGACAGCAGCGTCTGGGCTTACAGCAGGAACCCCGGCTCCGTATCAGAGCATTGCTCGGGGAGACTGCCCAGCAATGCTTTTTCTAAAGACACATAAAGAATAACTATTAGAATGCTGCCAGTGTTTTCTTCTGCTCTCATGCGGTTAAAATGTTCCTCTCTATGGTTCTCTCCTACCTTCTCATTTAGAAGAATCACTTTAAAATAGATTTATTATAAAATAGACTGATTGTCTGATGGTCTCATTTCACTTTGGAATTAAGAGGCTGGAACAATAGTGGCCTCTGGGCTTTTCAGCCCTTGGTAGAAAACAAGTTATTCCTTTAAATGCAATTTCCAGTTCACCATTCCACTGCATATATTTTTCATTTTTATAGTAAAACTATAAAAAAAA
>PVJC01044490.1:0-14091 GCA_004026665.1 Murina feae
TTGTAAATCATTGCACATGGTGTCTCCACTTGAAAATTGGGGCTGATTCTTTTCTGATTTTAACTCAAGAGACTCTCTTATATATTTTAAATATCATTATATTACACAGATGCACCATTGAGAAAATTGTTTAAGGTAGCATAGAATGCCTAAATTTAACTACTGCAAAAACCCTCCCAAATTATCCGTCATTCTCTCTACTCCAGTTTACTTGCTAAAATCTAACACACTAATTCCCCTTCTCATATCTTTGTATACTTCAGGAATTATTTAATTCTGCTTGTTACATTTATTAAATTTATTTATGAGGTGTGAGTGATAGAAAGACTGAAACCACACTGACCTAGATTGAACTTCAGTGTCCGCTACTAGCCATAATACTTTGAACCTAATTTCCCTGAGCTTCAGTTTTGTAATCCTTAAAGTGGAATAAAAGAGCACCTATCTCATTAAGCAGCTGTGAGCCATAATCTTTTTAATAAACTAAAATAACAGCCTATTTTCTATGCATTAATTTGAAAAGATAGATAAATAGAGAGAAACTATTTATCAAAAAATAAAAAAGATTTGTTTTTGATAAACCTTTGTGACCATATATGTTTACTGAAAAATCCCTAAGGATAAAGGCAAGATAACTAACACAGAAACAAAATAGAAAGGGAACCTAGACTTGCTAGCCTGGTTGGGGAAGAATCACTTAACAAATATCTTTGCTGACTCTTTGTTTTTACCTTGTTCAGGCCAAACATCTAATCCAAATCTAGTGGCTTTTCCTAATCATATCCAGTTCTCTGAGAGATGCAATAAAACACCAACAACAGTTTTGTCAATCTCTACCCAGAGCTTTAATATGTCCTGTAGCACTTAGAAGCACAGAATAAAACCATAAATACAACTATGAAGAAATTACTCATGTGGCCCCTAGTGCTCAGCCTCTGAGATCTAATGCCTTGCTGTAGAGGTTCCAGGCAATAGAGGCAAATGCAAACTGGAAGGGATGGTAAGGCTGTAGGTAGGTGGTGGCCTTGAGTTAGGCCTGGAAACCCACCCAGGTTTTGACTGACTGAAGGGGAGTGGGAAGCATTAGAGAAAGAGGTAGTTTGAGTGAAGACCCAGAGAGATAGTTTGAGTGAAGAAGTTCAGAGAGTGGAGTGATTTGTTCAAGATCACAGAATCAATTAGTAGTAAAGTCATAAAACCTTGCTTCAGTCCAGGTCTCTTTCTAACTATTTGTGCTACTGATGACTCCAAGGCCCTCACAGGGTTTGGGTTAGTATTCTGCTAACCCAAGGTGAAATGTAGAAGCATCCAAACTTAATCAGTGGGTATAGGAAATTCAGAAACCCATGCATAGTCAACACCAGTAACTGTTACCTTGCTTTCATCTATGCCCTGTCCCTCTTTGGCCTTGAAGTGCCCCAGGACATTTTATTTTCTATTTATTCCTGTTTCTGGATTTCATTTTATGGTTATAATTTCCATGAAGATACAGACTAGAAAAGGAGACATCCCTAATAGTGAGTAGAGGCTTAATATCAAGATCTATACTCCATACCCACTTACTCATAAATCTCTGACCATCTTCTTTCAGTTTCCTGAAATGAGTAATTATCTTCCCAAACACCATGTAAGCTCCTGTGAGCAGGGGCTGTGGGTTATATCCTAGTTTCACCCCAGGTAAAAACAAATTGCCTGGACTAGAAATTGGGGGATGTGGGGTCTAATAACTGTTGATTGATGGAAGGATATATTGAAAGAAAAACGAATGTTACAAGCCAAGTAATTATGCTGATGGAGGAAGGGAAGGAAAAGAAAACTCATGGACACAAGCATTATTGTGGCCCTCTCTGCAGCCATCCCCCCCCACACTTTGTGTGCCCCCATCTCCTCTGGAATGGTTTTCCCCGTTTTCCAAGTGAAACTTCTCTACACACTTCTTTCTCTCAAATAAACTCCCCCCCTATTCCTCCCACGGTTCCTCCTGTGTCTTCCTGGGGTTTGAATTCTTAAAGGAGAGCATGTAAACATCTCCCTGCAGCCTGCTGCCTGCCAGAGCCAAAGGCGTTGTCAGCGCAGAGCCAGCGGTGGCAGCGCAGAGCTGGGCTGTGTTTTTGCAAGTACAAGACAGAAAATCCATGTAATTACCTCTGAAGCCCAAGAAGCTGTGCCGCCTGACAGAACAGCATGTGTAGGAAGCACTTTGTCAGGCCTCCGCTGACTAATTCCCCACTCCACCAGGGGTTGTGTGTGTGTGTGTGTGTGTGTGTGTGTGTGTGTGTGTGTAGGTGCAAGCGGGTGAGAACACAGGTCTATGCCTGCAAGTGCCGTCAGCAGGCTCACTGATATTTAGCTTCAAGACACCAATCCCACCCTGATTTACTGGCGATCCCAGTTCTGTGCTACCCCAATTCAGAAGAAATGTGGGCTTTGGAAGGCCCTCAAAATATCCTTACAAGGTGGCTATCTTGATGGCATCTCCCCTGGTCCTGGCATGGCCATCATGCAGTTGGACATACAGTGACTGCTCAGAAATAATGGAAAATTCAATCAATGAACTTCTTAAACTAGCCTTGTTGATTAATAATCATATATAATGAGGGGACTGTAGGTCAGAAGTGGGTTCAAAGTATATATCTGTCACTGATTGTGTTGTTGGCTTTCCTCATGACACTGTAAGCTCTTCAAGATAGAATATTTACTTTTTTTTCACCAGTGTATTCCCATCATATGTAACAGCATCTGGAACATAGTAAGGATACAAGTATTTGCCAAAATGAATGAATAAATCAAGATGAAGAAGCTTTCTGAGTCTCTGTTTCTTCTGATGGGCTTCAGGATATGCTACCTCACAATATGACTTCTTGGATACTGAAAATGAAGGAACTTGAGAAAATATCAGAAGCAGGGAGGGGTTACTGTGACCTCCCCGCATCCCTTACTCCTACCTCCCACCCTCACCCCACTGCCATTCTTCCACAAACCAGGTTATAAGACCCTCATTTGAAAGGTGCCCTTCCTATGCCTAGAAGAAAGGAGCATACTTATCTCTAAAAATAAATGGACACAGAGAAGAATCCAAACAAAGAAACCCCAAGGAGAACTTTTAACAACCAGGCCTTGCTGTTTTCTCATTTACTACAATTACCCCATATTCCTCAACTTATCAAATACCTCCATGGCTGTCAACTCTTCATCAAACCTAGCTTAAATATTGAGTTCTAGCAGTCTCTTTGGGGCTTCATTTCCTTATGATGACTCCTATGTCATGTAAAATATTTTAAATAAATTTGTATGGCCCAGCTGGTGTGCTCAGTTGTTGAGCATTGACCTATGAACCAGAGGTCATGGTTCAATTCCAAGTCAGGGCACATGCCCAGGTTGTGGTCTTGATCCCCAGTAGGGGATGTACAGGAGGCAGCCATTCAATGATTCTCTGTCATCGTTGATGTTTCTATCTCTCCCACTCTCATCCTTTCTCTGGAATCAATAAAAATATTTTTTAATAAATAAACCAACAAATTTGTATGCTTCACTTCTGTTAATCTATCTTTATCAATTTAATTTTCAAACTTAGCCAAGGACCCTGAGATGGTTGAGTAAAAGTTTTTCTTCCCTTACACTTTACACATAAAAAGTTCAATAATATTCATTTTACAAGGGGGTTGTGCAGCTGAATGGATTAAATCAGACATGAAGCTTTATAAATAGCCACTACCTTCTTTTTCTTATCTTCTAAAACAAAAGGCCCAAGAAACACTGTTTCTCAATTGATAATATCTTGCACATGGTTCTTCCTAGAGTTTTGGCATGTACTGGTGATGGAGAAAGAAATAACCATGAGGTTAAGCTAACACTACTATGTAGAACATGCTTCTCTCTGTGGCCTGACAGATCAGCTCCAAAATCGGCAGGCATCCCAGTGGGACCCTGTGAGTCCTGCACACAGAGCAGCGGTGGCCAGCTCAGAGTTGTAGCCACACCAGCTCTCAGCATTCCTTGGTTGCCAATTCCTCTCCCTTCAAACAGAGAGGCTGTGCTCTTGATTTATTCCCTTTGTTGTTGGCTAGGAAAGAAAAAGATCTTATGAACAGATTTATAATAAGGGAACAAGGGCTGGGATACAACCTCTTCCTTGGATACTTACATTTTTATGATGTTAGACCAATACTCGAAGAATAGATCGGTATCAGTATCACTTAGGATATCAGTGGGAGAGACGATTTTATATAATAATTTTCTGACTGCTTGAGAGGTCATAAGACATAAGAAATGGTCTGCCATACTGTTGTACATTAGTTGCCCATCACTGTGCCCTCTGCACCAGGGACTATGGGAAAAGAGTGAGTGGTTGCTATTGTCACTCATAGAGCTGGCCCTGCCCTGACATCACAGTCTTTGAGTGAGAACACTTACTGCCTACAGTTGACTCTTTGGGAAACTTTTTGTTTGAAAGTTGAAAGCAAAGTTATGTATACACAAAATCACTGGAAGTGTAAGTGGCGGCAGCTATAATCAGCCAAACCGGTCCCCCAAGTTTCCCACAGTGTGCCTGCTAATGTTTGTCAGCTGAGTTTTATATGACTTAAGCAGAAAGACAGAGCCACATGAGCAGCATGGCTGGAATTATGAGAGCTAATAATGATAACGATGAATAATTCATAAAAGATAAATCTGTGGTGTTTTCTTCACAGAGCTTTCTCTAAAGAGCTTGAGCTAAAAGACTTGCACAGCAAAGCAAAGATCCTAAGTGTACAAGGGTTAATGAAGACAGGCTGTGACTGACAGCTCATTCCTCCACTGGCCCAGGATTAAATGCAGGGAGGAAGGGGCTGTGCTTGTCTCTCTTAACTCTGACCCCCAGCATCACCACGATTAGCAAACCTAATCATTCTAACTTCTTTCTTTGTGCTATTGTTCACACTACCAACTATCCATTTTGGAAACCTAACCTACACAAAAACATCTATTTTCCTACAGTAAATATTTTGAAACAAGTTCAAAATTTCCAATAAAAATCAAAGTTCTCTAGTAGGAGGTACAACAATTTCCAGATTTTTTTTTCTTACATTAACCTGTACAAACTTAATTTCTTATTATACTTGTTCTGGTTGAAAGAATTAATCAATATATTAATTTCCTTTTTATCTCTTTCTAATAGATATCAGTTTAGCCTTATTCCAGCAAATTATTTTATCTCTTTCTTGTTTTTATGAGTTTTCTTTAAATCTGTAATTTTTAAATGGGATATAAGATAAAAATGAAACCTGTAAATGAACTATTAATTACTTTATGTGAAGAATAAGTAGCAGCTTGGGAATTCATGGGGAGAGAATGAGGTGAGGGAAAGCTTGAGACTAGAGTGATGTTCATGAACTATCTGGATATCAACTGAAAAAGTCAGTATTCTCATCAAAATTATTTACCTATATAGTAAAAGTAAAAGACTACATGGAGGTCCATTGAAATATTTTACAAGGAAGCAAAACAGCATGTCCCCTGTCCCCTGTCCCTATCTTCAAAGAATGTACAACTGAGTTGATGATAGGGCATTAAAGACCAAAACAAACAAAAGAATTTACATAACCAGAAAAGTGACAACGTGAGATGGGCATATTTAATTGTTAAATGTGAAGCCTTTGTACCTGTTTTAAGTTTAAAGGCCTTGGATAGTTTGAGGAAACTAAAAATCAGATGCCATTTCTGTTAACAAATTCTAAATCCCTGTACTTATCAATATCACAAAAATGTCTATCAGTAATAAAGACAAATTCTGTGAAAGTTAGATAGCATATGATATTTTGAGATCATTTTATGTAGCTACCCAATCTCCCCAAACTATGCAGGAAGAGATATAATGAATGACCAGTAACACTTTCTAACACATATCGGACTGGAAGCTTACAAAGACACACTGGGGGTAAGTATATGAACATTTTTCTCTGCCACTTGCAGGATTCATGGCCTCCATCAAGTAAGACCCCTCTGATTTTTTCCTGTTTCTGCAAAACCAGAATAATACTGAATATTCTAAATGTTATCAAAAGATCATAAAACGATTAGATGAGATGATGAATATGAAAACACTTACAATGTAACCTTAAGATACAGCTTTATTGAATTTTAATTGACATAAAGTCAACTGTACACATTTCAAGGGTACAATTTGATAAGTTTTGAGATATACACCCCTGGAATCACCAAACCAATCAATACGTAGAAAACACATATAGAGAATCCAAAGGTGTTCTTGTGTTTCCTCTGTAATTTATCTTGTTTTTCTCTGAACATACCTTCCCAGGCAACCACTAATCTGCTTCCTGTCACCATAGATTAGGTTGCATTTTCTAGAGTTTTATATAAATAGATTCACACAGCATGTGCTCTGTTTTTTTTTGTTTGTTTGTTTTGTTTTTTTGGTTGTTTGTTTGGTCTTGCTTATTTCATTCAGTATAATTATTTTAAGAAACGTCCATGTTGTTTTGTGTTCATTCATTTTTAGTTCATTCGTTTTTTGTTGCTGAGTAGCATTCCATGCACTCTAGAACATTTTTATCTGTTCTTCTGTTGAAGAACATTTGGGTTGTTCTCAGATTTTAGCTACTATAAATGAAGTTGTCATGAATACTTAGGTACAAGTGTTTGTGTACACATTGATACACAAGTTTTCTTTTCTCTTAGGCAAATGCTTAGGAATGAAATAGTGGGGTCATGCAATTATATATGTTTAACTTTTTAAGAAACTACCAAACTATTTTCTAAAAAGAATACCATTTTACCCTCACACCACTAGTGTTTGATAATAATACTTTCTTCAAAGCCTTTCCAAAACTCAATGTTGTGAATCTTTTAGTTCTAGTGACTCTATAGGTAGATAGTGTTACCTTATCATAGTTTCAATGTGCATTCCTCCAAAGATAAATGATGTTGAACATCCCTGCATGTGCCTATTTGTCATCAGTTCTTTGATGAAGTATCTGTTCAAACCTTTTGCTCATTTTTTATTGAGTTCTTTTCTTTTCTTTTTAAAAAATATATACATTTTTATGATTTCAGAGAGGAATGGAGAAGGAGAGAAAGATAGAAATATCAATAATGAGAGAAAATAATTGATTGGCTGTCTCCCACATGTCCCAAATAGGGGATTGATCCCACAACCTGGGCAAGTGCCCTGACCTGGAATCTAACCACCATCTCCTTGTTCAATAGGTCTGTGCTCAATCACTGAGCTACTCTGGCCTGTGTGGGTTGATTTCATTTAATTGATTGTTCTTATCATGTGTTCTGTATTCAAGTTCCTCTAAATGTCTTGATATTTTGGGTTACCTGTCAGACATTGTAAGTTTTACCTTGTTAGGAGCTGGAAATTTGTGTATTTCTACAAATATACTTAAACTTCATCCTGGGATGTAATTATGTTACTCAAAAACAATTTGATCCTTTCAGGTCTTGCTTCTATGGTTTGTTAGATAGTTCTGATGTTGTACTCTATATAGAGCTAATTATTCCTTCCTACTGAGGCTAGAACTTTATGAATATTTTCTCTAATGTCCCATTTATTATACATATTTCCAGTCCAACTGGCGGTAACAGATAATTCCCTCCCCTATGGATGATTCTTTCCTTTATGTCAGGCAATTTCCTCAGGTGCATTTGCTGACCAATGTTCTGCTAAATATTTGAGGGAAAATTCTTCACAGATCTCCAGAATTCACTCCCTGCATATCTGTTTGTTTGTTTTTTTTTTTTTCAGTTATTTGTCCTATGAACTTTAGCTACCTTTGTCTCTCCAGATTCTTAATTCTGTCGGCATCACTAAAGCAATTTTTCTAGGACTTGGATCATTTTCCTTTTCCTGGTATATAGGCCTGAAAACTCTCCCAAAGTAGTAAGTTAAGGCAATTATTGGGCTCACTTCTTTGTTCCCAGGCCCTCAGGGATCTCTATGTTGCCTAAAGTCCAGTAATTTGAAAACTATTATTGCATATATTCTGTCTGTTTTTGTTTCTTTGTTTTGTCTTTGCTTGATTATTGTATGTATGAGGCTAAATCCAATCCCTGTTACTCCTGGTGCTCAGAAGAATTTCTCAAGTTTAAATATCATTATTATAAAATTGTTCTTATTTAAAAATAAAAGGCCTTTAAAAAATCATAGTAGTAAAAAGATGAATGGATAAAGAAGTATATAAATGGATGTAAAATTATCCTTTAAAAACATGCAAATAGATCTAAAACAACCATAAGGCAGGGAAAATGGAGAGTAGAGAAGGGTCTTCTGTTTTTTAACAGTCCTCCAGCTTCAGACTGGCTATGTTTCCCAGTGATGCTTTTATTTACTGAACTCATGAAATAATTGCTTTGACAAAATAGATTTGACTAACTGAAATAGTTAATAATTGGCTTTTTAAGTGTAATATTAACTGCCTTTAATTATTTGCCTCTACTTGACTTTACAAGTTTGAGCATATCAGAGTTCAGCCATCTTAACCACTTGTAATCACCCCAATACATTTGTCTGATACAGGCTTCTTTGCCCTAGATCATGACACAACCTTATGTAAAATGTATTTTGCAGTTCTTTTCTCTCCTGCTCAGTTTCTGTTGAAACCCTACTCATGTGACCACAGTAAAGTTTCTATGACCTATGTACTATCATCAACCTACTATAAACCATATCAGATGTATCACTTCCTTCTTTATGTTCTCTGTACCCCATACCTACTACTTTCAGAAATCTTAAAGAATGCAGTTATAGCTCATGTACTACACAAGGATTCTGTCAGATTTATTTTTATATTCCAAGTATATGTGGCACATTATCTGGTACATAGTAAATATTAAATAACATTTTCTTGAATAAAAGACAGCACATATGCATTAGTAAACAATAGCAAGTGTTTGAGTATTTGTATGGCCTACAGTCTATCAGACACAAAGCTATGCTCCATCCTTTTTCCAATATTGGCTCTATTTCCACCAATCACGATGGTCAAAACCTAAAAAATAGTAGGGAAGAAGTCCCAACTTCACAGTATACTCCATAGTTTCTCAATTTGTTTGCTTGTTTGATTTTGCCTGCCTATTATTTGTTTATTTTCATGATATGCTGACTTGCTCTAGGAATTGGGGGTTTCAATGACATTCTGGCTTTCTCTTGACCTTTGAAGCCTTTATTTTCTCCTTTCCTGTTCGTGTACAATTATAGAAAGCATTAATTAAGTTGGACAACTTGTAGAATTGGGTGGGTGGGTCAACGAGAAATATGCTCTGAGAAGGAGAAATGGAGGCAATGCCACCTTTCAACGTCCCTGCACATCTTTGCCTGAGGGCTTTTTAAATCTCAGACTGCCAGGCAGTTTAAGTGGTCTCAATTAATTGAGATTTCTGAAGCTAAAAATCAATTTCTTTTTAAAAAATTCACATTAAGGATCAAGATTATTTTATTATTACATAGAATGAATTCAGCAAATAGAAACCTGTTCACTCACCCAGCACAAGGAGGACTTAAATTAAGAACAAGGAGAAAGTAATGGAGATATGATTTAACTATGGCAGTGCCATCAGTTAGGAGTAGGCAACACAGACTTGCTTATGATTTCCTGCCAGACTGAGTTGCTTATTTTTTCTTCTCTGTGTAACTAAAGTCCACCCATCTATCAGGGACCCTTTCTTCCAGGGAGATTTTCTATTTTGTTCCCATGTACCCTTCCAAATAACCTTAGCACTTTAAATCTGAAACACTCTAAATTAAAATATTTTATATTGTTTTGTAGCATCCTGTCATATACTATGATATCTCCTCTTGGAAAATGATTTTTACTTTTCTTGAATGGTTTGCATAGCGACTGGAAAAGAATGAAGGTGTGTTGGTAAAGACTCAAATGAAGCTTTATAACTCTGTTGATAGGAAATGGACATTTGTGGGCTTATTGTTTTAGCATCTCTCCCTCTACCCATGTTCCCAATAGGCATACATGCAGAACTTAGAGAAGGGGACTTTGAAAACACATTTTCCCTAACTTTGAGAAGTAGGCCAATAATCTCTTAGAGTGAGTATGGGGTGTGTACCCTCACTCTCTTCCCACTAACAGATTCCATATTGAGCCCCAAGTACTGGCCTCAGCCAGTCTTTTAAAATAGCAATCTATCAAGCTTGCTGTTTGTTAAGTTAGTACATGAGCTTTTATGTTAATGTGAACTACAAGGAAATCAAATACAGTTTGAGAAAATATCATACTTAATCACCTCTGGTTCCTTTTTTATGTTCTTCAATTTTATTGAGCCATTTATAAAAGGAAGAAAAAAAATCTATCAGAGTGGCTGAAGAACAGTTCTATCCATAGTAAGCTATTTATCCAGAATATTGAAGTAACAACAAAAATATGTAGGAAGCAATAGGTTAACAAATTAGGGGAAAGAAGTGACTAAGCAATTTATACCAGGAAATAATTACAATCCAAAGTTGTGTTGTAAACGAAAATCATCATCATTAATAATAGCAATCTAGTTTCAAGGGAATCTGCTAGTTGAAGATGGAAAAGTTAATAGCTGTCACCCCCTCTCCCTCAGTTATACTCATGAGGATTGAATGGGCAGCACTTCCTCCACATTTAGAGTCAGAAAAATTTATATGAGGCATTTTTTTTATGGGGAAATTTGGCTTATAGAAAGATTTTCGTTTCCTGTCTCTGGGAACTGAAGTACATTTTTTTGATACCTGTATCTGTGTTAACCCTTTATTCCAAACATTTTGTTTTGTGGTCAGCCTACTCTGATAACTGGTTAACATTTCATGTCAGACATTTTTGCCCAGGTTACAGACCTCAGATCTAACACTGAGCCCATGTTGTCAGCTTTCTCAGCACTGACAGTCATTTGCTGATGCCTGCCCTACTGCGCCACTCCCTCCAGGATCACAAATTCTGGTTATAACACATCAACAAGGGAAACGCCGTATATTCTGCAGAGGAATGTGGGGCCTGGGCACCATTATGGGATTCACACATACATTTAGACATAGAGACTCATGGCGCCATTCTCTTTATGTTCAAAGATGAGGAAGTAGCCATTCCACAATATGATGAGCTTTATAAAGGCTTCTCCTGTGTTTTGATAAAGAGTATGTGCATATCTGCCCTCATTCTTGTGCTTCCTTGTCTATTTTCAGTAACTAGCAGGGCTTTCCCACCAAGAACCAGACTTAGAAAATGGAGTGTAGATCTCAGGTTGACATGCTTTATGGAGTGCAATCAAGGTGTCTCTTCTACAGTTGGGGGAAATAGCACCAAGGCCCTCACTCTATTAACTGAAAAGCTGTCTGGAATCTCACTCAAAACTTTACCCCAGTCATGCAGTTGCTGCCATATTGGCTCCTGTACAGTATACAGTGAGGTCTGATATTGTCAACTCATGGTCCAGGAGGGAAGACAGGCTACCAAATCATCCCTGATAGACATGCCAATAAACGTGGCTGCAGTTTGATAAGGAGTGATTAAGGGAAGCACTCTGTTCCTTATGCACAGTTGGATGCAGAGCCTGCAGCCAGGGAACTGGATGTCTCTTTCATGTCTCAGTGAGTGGATCTGGGGAATGAGCCTCTCACCTCTCACTCATCAGAAGCTGCTTCACTCCAACCCCTTGGGGCAGGCAGCTAGACTGGGAACAAATTAATGAGACCTCCTCCGTGTCCAGGTGGCGGAGAAAAGCTGAAGGACTGGACTGTCAACTTTAGACTGAAATTTTATTTTCCTTTTACTAACTCACCCCCTCCTGCTCAACTTCTTTTACTTTAAATCACATTTATTTTCTCATTTGGACCTCTTGTTTTCTAATTTTTAGTTGGTGCTACATGAAGGCAGAAGAGAGACGAATGTGATTTCATAGTACCACACAGCCTTCTTCCCAATACCATGCCCTAAACATTGGAGTCCAGTTTCCAAATTTGTTCCCTCTATTAGCAAAGCATTTCATTTGGAAATAAGTGTCACATGGGAAAGAAATTGATTTCACTTTTGGGTTTTCAAAGACCCATAAAAAGTTAGAGTGGCCATTTTCTTAATCCTCACTCAAGGATATTTTTCCATTGTTTTTAGAGAGAGTGGGAGAGAGAGGAAAAGACAGAGAGGAAACTTGATGCCAGAGAAACACATCAATTGGTTGCCTCTTTCACTTTCCCTGAGCAGGGCCTGGGTGGGGGAGGGCCCTGCAACCTAGGTATGTACCCTTAACCAGAATTGAACCTGGGACCTTGGGTCCACAAGCTGATGCTCTATCCACTGAGCAAAAATGAGCTAGGACTGGCGAATTTTGGTCAAATACATTTTAAAATTGTGTATAACTATAGGTGAATAAAAGTGATGAACAGTGTTATCTTACATTTAAAAATACCTCTGATAAGGGGTTAATTTCCAAAATATGTAGGGAATTCATACAACTTAACAAAAGGAAGACAAACAATCCAACTAAAAAATGGGCACAGGACTTCAATATTTACAATGGCTAAGATTTGGAAACAGCCTAAATGCCCATCAGCAGATGAGTAGATAAAAGTACATTTACACCACAGAATACTATGCAGCTATTTAAAAAGAAGGTACTTTTACCCTATGAGACAACATGGAGTGACCTAGAGAGTATTATGCTAAGCGAAATAAGACAGCCAGAGTAAGTATCACATGATCTCACTCATATGAGGAATCTAAGGAACAAAATAAACTGATGAACAAAATTGATCAAGAGACATAGAGGCATGAAGCATACTATTGGATCACAGAGTGAAGATGGAGGAGGATGGTGGGCAGAAAGAAATCAACCAAAGAAACTGTATGCATATATGCATAGCCCATGGACACAGACAATGGGGGTGAAGGCCTGGGTTAGGGGACAGGGGTGGGCTCAAAGAAGAATATATTTTCAAAAATCCCAACTTAAAAAAAATTAAAACATACTGCACTGTACCAGGTTATAAAGAGGCATACCTAGCAATCACTGCACAGTTAGTGCTGCTTAAGGATCCTGCCCCAAGTAAAGGAACAGAAATTATTTTTTTCTGATACAACATTGTAGCTGGTTTGCTTTTATTTAGGTAATGCTGTTTCTGTGTTTGTGTGAGTGTCTGTGTAGTGTGACATTGATTCATTTCAGAAAGTTATTGAAAACAATACAGAATCCCATATGCTAATATGAAACACCAAGTTTCAATGGTTAATAACAAAGAATTTCATCAGCCAGCTCTCACTCGCCTGGCTTCTTTCAGTCTTGCAAGAGAACTATATACATCATCTCCACACAAATGTCCATCTCATCATTTTGTTCCAGAAGAGCCAGATAGATCTAAGACATGTGATATGCAAAGTCATACTACGTGAAGGTCTTTTATGGTCTGTCTCCATTACACCTATTCTCTACTTCAGCAAAGTTCTTAACTCACCCTCATTCAATACTTTTGGCTTTTCCTTTCCTATCCTCCTTGCTTTGCTTGCAATATTTCCTCATAGTGGTTCTCAACCTTCTGGCCCTTTAAATACAGTTCCTCATGTTGTGACCCAACCATAAAATTCTTTTCTTTTTTTTTCTTTTCTTTTTTTAAATTTATCTTTATTGTTCAGATTATTACAGTTGTTCCTCTTTTTTCCCCCATAGCTCCCCTCCTCCCATTTCCCACCTCAACTTCTGTCCTTGCCCCTCGAACTGTCCTCATCCATAGGTGTACAATTATTGTCCAGTCTCTTCATGCACCCCCAACACCCTTAATTCTCCAAATTTGTCCGTCCACTCCATTCTATGCCTCCAATTCTATTCTATTCACCAGTTTATTCTGTTCATCAGATTTTTTATTCACTTGATTCTTAGATTCACTCATTGATATATCTTTGTTATTCATAATTTTTACTTTTCTTTTTCTTCTTCCTCATTCTCAAAGGATACCTTTCAGCATTTCATATAATACTGGTTGGGTGGTGATGAACTCTTTTAGCTTTTTCTTGTCTGTGAAGCTCTTTATACGACCCTCAATTCTGAACGATAGCTTTGCTGGGTAAAGTAATTTTGGCTGTAGGTTCTTGCTATTCATCACTTTGAATATTTCTTGCCACT
>PVJC01044492.1:0-14095 GCA_004026665.1 Murina feae
ATTATTATTATTATTATTATTATTATTATTATTTTAAATCCTCACTCCAGGATATTTTTTGAATATATTAGAGAGAGTGGAACTGAAAGAGAAAAACAGAGAGAAATATTGATGTGAGAGAACATATCCATTGGTTGCCTCCTGCATGCGCCCTGATGAGGAGCCTACAACCGAGGTACTTGCCCTTGATCAGAACTGAACCTTGGACTCTTTGATCTACAGGCCGATGCTCTATCCACTGAGCCAAATCGGCTAGGGTTCACTTATTTTTTTGATACTATTCTGACCACTCAAGGTAAAAATAGCAAATCCTATTCCTCTCTGTCTTTTTCACCTGATTCATTTTTCATCATAATTAGCATTATCTGATCTTATAGCTTAATTGTATTAGTTATTATGTATTCATTTTTTTAAGTTCTCTGCTTTCTCTGAGCTCAGGAGAATTTAGTGCATGGCCTTATCTGGTTGGGAAAAGTGTTGAGTTCAGAACTGAAAAGCAAGATTGGTTCAGAGTCCAAAGTGGAGATGAGATCAATTATTTATGCAACAAATACTTCTTCAACTTTTACTACATGCCGTAGACACATAGTGCCCAGATCAGTGCAAAATTTGGGACTTTGGATGGTATGACATGTCAAGGAAACAGTTGTGGATGAGGGAAATGGAGAGTGTTGTTCTCAGGAAAGGCCTCACACAGAAGATGAAATCAATACACTTACTGAAGGCTACTAAGATCCAGCTTCTGTCCTCATGGTGTTGAGGAAGAGGATAACGAAAGAGAAATTATGAAATCGGAAGGAAACGTGTTGTGCCAGTTCACAACAGATGACTTTGCTTTTCATCAACATATGGAAAGCATTCCTAACCAGACTGAGGAAGGGTTAAGGAAAGTGGGAAATACTTGGAATAGTCCATGTGGAGTCAATTAGTTGTGGGGATTCTACTTGGCTCCTCCCCCTCGCTCTCCCATAAATAAAATGTGCATTCCTAAAGTGTGGTGCATATTCCCATCTTGTATTTAGCTAAGTAAATAACACATTTGGCGTACCACTCCAGAGAGTTGGCTAGGGGTACAGTCTACGACAGATTCCTCAGGAAATCCCCATATCACAATTTAGGACCTGACACACAACTGAAAGACTGGCACGCATGCATATGAACATAATCAATAGACACAAGAAACGAAGGGGGGGGAGTAGGGGAAGGGTAGGGGAGGAGGAGGGAAGGGCAAGGGAAAAAAATGGAGACCTACCTATCACTTGTTGTAATACTTTAAGCAAAAAAAAAAGAATGATAGATAAGGGTTTGATGAAAGGTCACAGATTGAAAGGGTGGAAAGGTATGGAAACGCTAGAGAAAACAGAGTGGTGTTCCCTTTGAATTGGAGACTGGAACAGTAGCTACAGTAGTAACTTCAGGAGAACAAGAGAATGTAGAGTACTGGTGGTCTGAAGATGTAGCCCCAACAAGGCACTGATGAACTTGGATAACAGGAAAATACCAAGGGGATCAAAATCATGTAGAGACAGAAGAGGGATCTCTTCCAGGTCAAAGGAGAGGGAAATGTAGAAAGGAGCTGTGATAACTCGACCAGCATGGCTCAGTGGTTGATCGTAAACCTATAAACCAGGAGGTCATGGTTCCATTCTTGGTCAGGGCATATGCTCAGGTTGTGGGCTGGATCCCCAGTTTGGGGCATGCAGAAGGCAACCGATCAATGATTCTCTCATCATTGACGCTTCTATCTCTCTCTTCTTCTCCCTTCCTCTCTGAAATCAATAAAAGATGTATTTGAAAGGAGCTATGGTCAAGAAGAGGAACAACAGTCTGAGCGTATTTCTCCATTGTGTTTATGAGAATAAGCTATGTGCCAGTCACGGGTTGATCATTCACAGACTAAATAAGCAAGGCTCTCAGGCAGGGGATGCAATATGTAAATTTTACTAAAATCAGATTTCCATTAAAAACACTTCTGAGGAAACATAACTTTTAATGAAGGGCTTTCATGTTCTCTGGAACAGTATGAGAAAGAAGACGATGTGGGCTCTCTGCCCGTGATACCAGGAGCCAAGGTGATACCAGGAAGTTTGGTGATTATACACTTAGTAGCTACCATGTGACAAAAGTCGTCCATGCCAATGGCATGGGATCCAATTTCACTGCTGGCACAGCTTTGGAGGAGGTCACATGACTGGCAACACAGTCAATAAATGTATCACAAACAAAGAAAAAGAAAAAGAAGAGTTTCCTAACTGGATGGCTGTATCTGGTAGTGTTCCCAGATGGCTTTATGTTTCTAACTGGGTTTTATTGTGCTTGCGAATCATAAGAAAACATTTCCTAGTCCTCGTATTATAAGACAGGAATGAAAATTTATCAGAAGAGTTGACAGGCATTGATTGTATTGACTGCTTGATGCTTTAGCTCACCAGGATTTCACCCTTAGGTACTAGCACTCCATTAAACCTCTTTCTTGTTTCCTTAGTTATATTTTTCTAGTTAATATTTAACACACTTTTTAAAAAAAATTTAAAGCAGAGGTACCCTTAACAAGATGTGCTTATGGATTTTTGAGCTTATGGGTTTTCTAGTTCTCTTGGTGATAAACTTGAAAGAGAATTATGACAGACTATAATGAAGCCTTTGTCTGAATAGCTATCCAGGGATTCTCATGAACTGGGGATTTTCTTAGCATAGCAGAAGCAATATGTTCTGCTGATTAGTACTTGTTGACTGCCTGTTGACTGCCTGGGAGCCCAGGGCCAAGGTGGTTGAGTTATGGTCCCTGGTCTGTCATGAGAAAACTCTGTAACCTTGTCCAAGTTATGTTACCTCTTAGCATTTCATTTGCAAAAGGGGTGTAATCAGACCTTTCTGACAGGAATGTTGTAAGGGCTAATTAATTGCTGTTTGTTAAGTGTGCCGAGATTGTCAGATTAAAGCATTAGGGAAGTGTCAAGTTTGTGTTATTATGGTATTATTTTTCTTTGTTTGGTAGGAAATGCCATTTCTGTGTAATTTACTTTAACAGTAAAATAAGCCATTTTAATCAATGCACAATCAAGCCCTTATTCATTGAGGACAAGGGTGTATACACTTAGCTAGAGCGCTGGTGTCAGCTGACACAGGGCAGAGATCTGAAAATTCTGCACTGGATACAAAGAAGGCCTAGAAAATGAAACTTGGGGCGATTCGATTTGGAGTGCCCAGGAGACTCATGTTACAGACCCAATATAGTCCCTTATTAGCACAGAAAAAGGGCTGTAACCTTAGCAACCGATACCCAATCTCCTAAAAAGAGTTTTATCCATGTCACCAAGAAATTGTCGAAGCGATTATATATATGGCTCAGAAATTAAATATCAGAAATATTTAATTAGCATCCACAGGGGACTTTAAATATATGGATTTATTAAAGATCTTCTTAATAACTTAGGAGTGTACAGTTTAGATGCTATTTTTTTTTGTATCAGTTCACATTAGCCATAGTTTATGGGCTCTAACCATTACGATAATAGCTGGCAAATCTTGATTTTTTTCCCAAAGAAAATACAAAGAGTTTTATTTGAAAATGTTATTTAGCAACATATATATAAAGTTGCGGTATTTTTAAGACACATTTTTTTCTAATATGTGTTTTACTAAATATAACAAAATGACTATAGTAAATAGACTGACAAGTACATTTACTGAAAAATAATCATTCAACACAAATATTTATAATGAAAAAATTAATTGTGTAAAATTTACTTGGGTATATACAGTTTATAAACAATGCCCTACAAATAATGACTATATAACTCACATTCACAGTTTATAGTATTAATCAATATATTTGTGACATGCCAGAGTCATATTTAGATAGTGAAAATTCCACAAGTTTTAAAAATTTGGTTGGCCACATGTATATAACTTGAATATCATTTTACTTCAGTACAGACAGATCAACAATCTCCATTTTTTAAAGCTGCAGGAATACATTTTCCATTTAACCAGTCTGCAGACCCATTGGTGGAGGAGCCATCCTCATATCTGATTGGACATTTACAGTGGATCGCTAGAGGTCTTTCTCCTTACATTCTTCCAAGACAAAAGCCAGATAAGCCCCTTTAAAATGTAAGCCTGATCATGTCATAGTCCTGTTAAAAATCCTCTAGTAATTTCCCTTTATATTGAAAACGGAATCCATCAGGGCTTTCTGTGGGAGCACCAGCTACTCCTCTGAGCTCTTCTCCTACCCTTCTCCTTGTGTGCACTGTGCTTGTCTCATTGCTTTTCTTCATGTGCATCAGAAACACTGTGCTTGGTCTTCTCTACGGCATTTGTACATTCTGTTCCTTTGGCAGGGGTTGTTTGTTCAGTTAGCTCAGTTATGTAATCAAGCATCACATGAGAATGTTTCCCTGGGAATCCTGTCTATAACAATACCACTATACCATTTTGCTATTACCGTCTCTATAATTTTTTTTTATCATCTGCTATAGTATATATTCACTTCTTCAATGCATAGAAGAGTGCCTGGCACATAGTAGTAATTTAATAAATTTTTATTGAAAACATGAATGCGTATTGAGATAGTGGGACTTTCCAAACCATTCCATAAAATCTTAGTCTTTACTAATGTTATTATTTATTAAATGTTTTCAAAGTAAAGTCCCTAGATTTGATATGGCTTAGCAGTTTTGAAAATAAGTCAAAAGTTTATTAAAGAGCATTTCTTCGGAAATTCTCCAGAGCTAATGTATGTATATATATATACTAGAGGCCCGGTGCACAAAAATTTGTGCACTCAGGGGAAGGGGGTGTCCCTGAACCCGGCCTATGCCCTCTCGCAGTCTGGGACCTCAAGGGGGATGTCCACCTGCTGGCTTAGGCCCTCTCCCTGGAGGATCAGGCATAAACTGGCAGTCAGACATCACTCTGGCAGCCCATTGGACTTTGGGGGATCTCCACTTGCCAGCAGGGAGCAGGCCTAAGCCGCAGTCAGACATCTTTAGCACTGATGAGGAGGCAGGAGAGGGTCTCACCACAACCGCTGTACTGGCAGCCATCACCCTGGCTTGTGGCTAAGCAGAGCTCCCGCTGTGGGAGTGCACTGACCAGCATGGGGAAGCTCCTGCATTGAGTGTCTGCTCCCTGGTGGTAAGTATGTGTCATAGTGACCAGTCATTTCCAGTGGTTCTGCTGTTAGATTCAATTTGCATATTAACCTTTTATTACATAGGATAGAGGCCTGGTGCATGGGTGGGGGTTGGCTGGTTTGCCCTGAAGGATGTCCTGCTGGGGTGCCTGGCCAGCCTGGGTCAGGGGCTTAGGGCTATTATCAGGTTGGCCATGGCCATGGCTGGAAGCAGGTATCTGGGATTTATTTAACTTCTATAATTGAAACTTTGTTGCCTTGGTCTTGCTCAAAGCTGCCAACTGGAAACAGGTATCTTGGGTTTATTTATCTTTTGTAATTGAAACTTTGTTGCCTAGAGCAGAGCTCAGGGCCCCCAGGGCAAGTAGGAATCTTGGCTTCCTCCATCTCCGGAGCAATGCAAGCCTCCTGCCTTGCTATAGCTCCTTGGCTGCCTCCATCTTTGTGATGGAGTAAGGGTTAATTTGCATATTACTCTTTTGCCTGGGCAGGAGACCCTCAAGCCCCTCTGATCGCCGGCTTCACAGAGCCCAGGCCTCTGCCATCGCTGGCTCTGACATTGACCCAATGCAGCCTGTGGCCAAGGCTAAAGCCTGGGCAGGGAACTCCCAGATCCCTGCTTTGCCATCTCTGCCAGTGACCAGACCTGTGATCACAGGCTCTGCCCCTGCCCTGGCCTGAGTTCTCTGGCAAAGGCTTCTGGCCTGGGCAGGGGACCCCTAGCCCCCTCTCATTGCCTGTTCCACCCCTCAGCCCCCCTGCCTCCCCTGCCACCTGCCTGGCTAACAGGCCTGGCCACTTCAGTGGTGGGGCTGAGCCAGACTGGGCACCACCATCTAGTGGCTATGGGTGCTGCAATCTTGTGGCTATGGGGGTGGCCATCTTTATGATGGAGTGATGCCTAATTTGCATATTATTCACACTAGAGACCTGATGCGCAAAAATTTGTGCACTCAGGGGTGGTAGGGGCGGGGGAGGGTGTTCCTCAGCCCGGCCTGTGCCTTCTCACAGTCTGGGACTCCTCAGGGGATGTCCACCTGCTGGCTTAGGCCTGCTCCCTGGAGGATCAGATCTAAGCTGGCAGTCAGACATTCCTCTGGCAGCACAGGAGCCCTTAGGGGATATCCACTTGCCAGCTGGGAGCAGGCCTAAGCTGCAGTCGGACATCCTTAGCACTGCTGAGAAGGCAGGAGAGGCTCCCACCACCACCACTGTACTGGCAGCCATCAGCCTGGCTTGTGGCTGAGCATAGCTTCCCCTGTGGGCGTGCAATGACTACCAGGGGGCAGCTCCTGCATTGAGCGTCTGGCTCCTGGTGGTCAGTGTGTGTCATAGTGACCAGTTATTCCCAGTTGTTCTGCTGTTAGAGTCAATTTGCATATTATCCTTTTATTATATAGGATATATATATATATATATATATATATATATATATATATATATGTATCTGTGTGTGTATATATATATGTATGTATGTATATATGTATATGGTGTGTTTTCATTGATTTTAGAAAGAGAGAAAGAGAGAGGGAGAGAGAGAAACATAGATGAGAGAAACATTGATCAGATGGGATGATAGTCAACCAAGTGAGCCACACCAGCAAGGCAACCCTTATATTTTACGTGACAGTAAGTTGTGGGTGAGTGCCTTATATCTTCTGGAAGACACATAGGAGCAGACACACACAAATTCAGCTCCAGAGCTCCACTGTTCACAAGTAAAGAAAGCCAGTGGCTTGATTATAGACTGTGCTGTTGTCCATCCTCAGACTTACATTTTTAATTACAGAAGGTAAGTTTGGGGAAAAAGGTGATGTGAAGCATGTACGCATCCTAGAGACTGATTTTTTTCTTAACATTTTCAATTTTATTAACCTGATACCATTTTATGATTTCTGAGAAAATAAAAGAAAGCCTATTACTACTTATCTGAATATTTAAAATCCAAATTATTTCTCAAAATCAATCTCACCTTCTTTATTGATACTCCTTTCCAGCATTAGCTGCTTCCTCCTTTATTCTCCTTTTAATTCACCTTTAAGAGAACACACAATACCTGATATATATATATATATATATATATATATATATATATATATATATTCCGGTGCATGAAAGTCTGTCCCTCAGCCCAGCCTGCACCTTCTCCAATTTGGGACACCTCAAGAGATGTCCAGTGGAATAGGGCCTAAACGGTCAGTCAGACATCCATCTCACAATCCAGGAGTGCTAGCTCCCAACTGCTTGCCTGCCTGTCTGCCTACCTGATTGCCCCTAACTGCTTCTGCTTGCCAGCCTGATCACCCCCTAACCACTCCCCTGCCAGCCTCATCACTGACTAACAGCACCCTTTCTGACCCGGTCACCCCCAACTGCCCTCTTCTGCAGGCCTTATCCTTCTCAACTGCCCTTCCCTGCAGGACTGGTCCCCCCAAACTGCCCTCCCTTGAAGGCCTGATCCCACACTACTGCCTTCCCTTGTATGGGTAGTCCCCCCAACTGCCCTCCATCCCCTGAAGGCCTGGTCCTGCCCAACTGCCTTCCCTTGCAGGCCTGGCCCTCCCAATTGCCCTCCCTCCTCTGCCAGCCCAGTAACCTCCAACTGCCCTTTCTTTCAAGCCTGGTCCCTCCCAACTGCCCTCCTCTGCTGTCCATCTTGTGGCCACATGGGGGTGGCCATCTTGTGTGTTGAAGTGATGATCAATTTGCAAATTAGCTCTTTATTAGATAAGATATCTAATCTAATAAATGAGTAAAATGAGTAATATGCAAACTAAGCATCACTCTGAGACACCTAAGCCATGCCCACCAGCCAAGCCACACCTCCAGCCAATCAGAGCAGCTGTATGCAAATTAACCCAGCCAAGATGGAGGCTGGCAGCCATGGAGCTAGAGCAAACAGGAGGCTTCCATTACAACTGCCTGCCTAGGCCAACTGGGCCTCTGCTCAAGGCAACATTGTTTCAATTATAGAAGGCACAGAGTTGAAGCAAACAGGAGGCTTCGCTGCCTGACTAGGCCTCTGCGTAAGGCAATAGAGTTTCAATTATAGAAGATAAATAAACCTCAGAAACCTGATTCCAGCCAGCCTTGCTGGAACATTGGGTCAATGGGAGCTGTGGGCAGCCTGAAAACAGCCTTCAGCCCCTCATCCAGGCTGGCAAGAGACGCCAGCAGGTGGACATCCCCCAGAGAGGTCCCAGACTGCGAGAGGGCACAGGCTGGGCTGAGAGACCCCCCCTGAGTGCACAAATTTTTGTGCACCGGGCCCCTAGTATATATATATGTGTGTGTGTGTTTGTGTGTGTTATATGCATATCATATATATAGATATATGGTTTTTCCAACCACACAATAAATACAATAAATTCAGGGCAGTCCTTTATCTTCAGCATCTAGCACAACATTTCACCTGGAGTAAGCCATTTCATAAGTATTTATAGAAGGTTTAAATGTTTAGAAATTTATATATATACACACACATATATTGTAACTAAAAGCTCAGGGCATGGATTCGTGCACTGATGGAGTTCTTCGGCCTGGCATGTGGGGATCTGGCCAAAACTGGCTCTCTAACATTCCCTGAGGATTCTCAGATTAGAAGAGGGCAGTTCTTGGTTGCACACCCTGGAATCAGGCTCCTTCCTCTCTGGTTCCCAATGTTTTACCCAAGAACCGCAGCTGCCAAGTCACTACAGATGAGCAGCTCCTGCATTGAGCATACACCCCTCTGGTGGTCATTGTGCATTATAGCTACTGGTTGGACAGTCAAATGGTCAGATGGTCGCTTAGGTATATATATATATATATATATACATGTACTCTAACTCTGGGTAGTCTATGCATTATTGAAAAGTTGCGTGTACAATAGATTGGCACCATCAAAATAGTTTAATTCTGTTAATGCTAAGAAGTACAAATACTGTTTAAAGAAACCTAAGTGTTCACTTTCTTTTCACAAGAAGAATTATGTAAAATTATGAAGAAAAGTGGTATATTGCAATTACTAGAGTAGGGAATCAGAGTTTAGGGTTCCAATTTAAATTTCCAGTATTGATTTGAATTTGAGTTACTATAATCTATTTTATGTCTTTCATTTATAATAAAGGAACTTCAGATGGATGATAGTGGTGAGTAGGCAGAATAGTGTCTAAAGATGTTCATAGCTTAACCCCTACATTCTGTGACTATGTAGGGTATCAACCTTATGTACAAAACGAAACTTGCCCTAGCTGGTTTGGCTCACTGGATAGAGCGTCGTCCTGTGGACTCAAGGATCCCAAGTTCGACTCCAGTCTAGGGCATGTACCTTGGTTGCAGGCACATCCCTGGTTAGGGGTGTGCAGGAGGCAGCTTATCGATGCTTCTCTCTCATTGATATTTCTAACTCTCTATCCCTCTCCCTGCCTCTCTGTAAAAAAATCAATAAAATATATTTTAAGAAAGAAAGAAATTTTTGTGGGTGTGATTAAGGTTAGAGACTTTACATTGAGAAGATTATTCTGATTTAGTCGGGTGAGCTGAAACAAGGATCTTTTAAAGCCAGAGAACACTCCCTGGCTGTTGTCAGAGAGGGACAGTGACTGTGGACAAATGGTCAGAGCGATGCAGCAGTAGTTGTAGCTTTAAAGATAGAAGGAGGCCTCAGCCAGCGATTCAGTGTGGCCTCTAGCAGGTGCATTCATACCAGAGATTTCTGTCTTCCAAAAGTATGTATTTGATATACTTCCGAAAAAAACCCTCTCCATTCTCTGCTTGAACAAAGGATTTTGTAACTGACTCCTATATTCCTTTTACACAATAGAAATCAAAGCCTGCCAGTGCTCATGCCATTTACTTTAGTCAAAATCTGGATGATGCATTGCATAAGTAACAGCATAATAGAGCCCTCATATTGTAATCTGGGTAGATGTATGCTGTGCTTTGAAAATCAAATATTGTTCCCTTTGACGTTTTGACAAGTAATTTAGACAACAATATACATTTGGCTAACTCATGAATGTGGGACTTCTCGTCCTCGGGATTGTGCAGGGTTTGCACTATGCTAAGAATGACAACAATTAGAGAACTCACTTGCGTCTGCCAAGTGAACAGATGGCCTTGTAGTTTAGAGGAACAATGATGAAGAAAGAAAAATCAAAGGGGTGGGAATGGGTGAGCGGGTGGGGTGAGATAAAAATCTCGCCAGCCAAAATGGCACTAATAACACTAAAGAAAGATGGAGACAAAAGCATGTTCCAATTTGTGTTTGAAAGGTATACAAAAAAAAAAAAAAAAGGAAGGTCTTTCTTAGTTCTCATATCAGTATTGAATCTAACTCCAGTGTATTAGACGCCTATAAGGCATGTGATTATAATGTTGACATTCAATGTGAGAGTTTGAAACGGGATGACGTTTTGCTTTTAGTAGGCTGAACATTTCTTTTTTTTTTCTTTTAGCTTATCTGTGAAATAAGAGAACTCAAATAAGAAGAACTAGAACTTTACCCTCAAAAACCAAAATATTGTATACACATTCCCTTCTTAAGATCAGTAAGGTGATTGTTTTCTTTTATCTCGTTTGAGTCATTAGCCTTCACTAAGCAACGTAGAGAATGGGGGCCTTTTTGGTGAGGAGCTTCAGGCCACAGGTTGTACATATGTGGTTGGGTGTGTGGATGTGTGTGTCTAGGTGTATGTGTTAGCTAATCCACAAGATGGTCCTGCTTTCTTGCTTTGAGACGTTTGATTGCATTTGATGTGTGTGTTTGCATTTAAAACTATTTGAACCTCCAACCTGTAAGAATTCTCTTGCTTATGCAGTTTCCAGTGAATAAAAGTGAATTATCATTTGGGTTATATTGAGATGAGCGTCTGCACTTACATAGTCATAAAAGCTATTCAGACATTATTTTCTCTCCCTTGAATAGTATTTATGGTACTTAATTACTAAACTAGTTGCAATACTTCTTGCTTATTAAATATTTTGTTAGCCACCATGCTAAGCATTTTATCATGTATTATCACATTTAAAATACATGGTGAGCCCTAACCAGTTTGGCTCAGTGGATAGAGTGTCAGCCTGTTGACTCATGGGTGCCAGGTTTGATTTCAGTCAAGGCCATGTACCTTGGTTGTTGGCACATCTCCAGTGTGCAGGAGGCAGCTGATTGATGTTTCTCTCTCATCAATGTTTCTGACTATCCCTTTCTCTTCCTCTCTATGAAAAATCAATAAAATATATTAATAAAATAAAATAAAATAAAATTCATGGTGCCACTCTGAAGTGGGCATGAGGTACTAGTTCCCCATTTATTTATTTTAATATTTTTATTGATTTCAGAGAGGAAATGATAGGGAGCAAGAGAAAGAAACATCCATGATGAGAGAGAATCATGGGTTGGCTCCCACACTGGGGATCGAGCCCGCAACCTGGGCATATGCCTTGATTAGAAATCAAACCGTGACTTCCTGATTCATAGATTGACACTCAACCACTGAGCCATGTCGGCCGGGCTATTTCCCCCGTTTTAAAGATGAGTCAATGGAGACTATAAAAAAATTGAGAGATTTAGTCAAAGCCACATGTTTGATTAATCTGGAGTGGGGACGGAAAACTAGGTTAATCTAACTCAAAACTCTCTAATTAACCATTTGAATTAGGGTAAATTAGGCAAGGATCACACATAGACACTATTAGTGGTTTCACAGTACGGATGTTGGTCACTCATCTGCAAGACAGCTCTCCCCATGTGACCACACACAGACCCAGGCTTGTTTGGTCTGGGAGCTCAGCCACCTTCCCCTAGGTAGAACCTTGCCATGGTCTGTATTTCTAGAAGAAGAAGGGAGATTCGCCATAGGAGGACTTCGTACACCAGCCATGGGTTTTACAAAAGCATTCTGCTTGTGTTCTTTTGCAGAAAACTTAGACCATTTGCCCCAGTCATACCTAACCCATAGTACTGATCTGCAAAAGCCTTTTTGTCCTGTCATTTTTCTCCCCCAAATTGTCTGATTGATTCCAATAGTTCAATGTGCTCTCTGGGACCTGTATCTTTAGGGAACATTCAGAGGTTGGGAAAATGATGAAAGGCTAGCTTTTTACCCCTCAACATTGTCATTTAGGTTTCCTCTAAACTACTTTGAAGGTCTTTATTCTGGGAAGTTTTAATGAAATAATTTTTTAATCATTTAATTTCAATTAAATTTGTTTTAACTCAATTACATTTAATAAGGACTTTCAAGATTTAGACATTTTAAATTAATAACATCTAGTCCCTCTTTGTTTTCTAATTAATGGCTAAACTAACATTCATTATTAAAACTGGCCATAATAGAAATAGAGTAGGAACTATTTTTGCCTGCTTAGAATGTAAAAAAGGCAATTTACAATCTTGACATAATTATAATAGTACTGATAAATACACTAGTATCTCATTTTTCTGTCATTGTTCTCAAATGAAATGCTCCATACAGATAAATTTTCTACATAGAAAATACAAAATTTAATTAAAAAGCAGAAATTTTAATTTTTATTGATTGATTTGAAAGATAGATGATAGATATATAGATACATAGATAGATACTGATTTGTTATTCCACTTATTCATTCATTGGTTGATTCTTGTATGCCCTGACAGAGAGCTGAACTCTTAACCTTGACATATGGGGACAACACTCTAATTAACTGACATAGCTGGCCAAGGCAGAAATCTTTCTTACTTTGCATTCTTTTTTTACAATTTAAACTTTCCATGATGTCTTAAGTTTGTAAGTGTGAATATTTATTATTAGAATATTCTATTAAATAATATAGCACTACCCTTCTACAACTAAAGATGTTAGAAATTCAATCGGTTTCTCGGTTCAGATTGCTTATGTCTCTTGAATTTTTATTTTTATCTCTTATAGCTCTTTTCTGTTTCTTCCTTGATTCAATTTGCTACATTATTACCATTATACATTTCAGATTTTTAGATTTAATATGCATATATTGCATATGATTATATGTAGTATTAAGCATTGAATAAATATTATACAGATGATATATTTTGACCAAATTTTCTACAATATCCTACTAACTCATCTCTTATGGTATAAAAAGGAAGCAGATCAGTCTGAATTGTGTCAATGGCAAGGATCTAAAATGAAAGCAATGTGTTCTCTGAAAGACTTTCCTATGTGTAAGGAACACAAATTTAGAACATAGACCAAGCCCTTAGTAAAACCATTTTGTATCAGGCACACTACTGTCTTTACACAAAGGAGACAAAGCATGACATCCATGGTACTTTTAGAATCAGAAGTTATAGAAAGCATTAAAAGACAATTTGTAACCTAGCGGTGATATCAGATTAGGGAAAACACATGCTGCTTTGGGCAGTCTCAGCAAGGGAACCTTACCTCGAACAGTTAGTTATTCCAGTACTGCCTTGTCCAGAAACCTGAAGCCATATTGAGTCTCTGGATACACATACTGAGTCAGAAAGCCATTTGGTGCAGAAGCCCCACTGTACTAGCCCTTTCAGGTTGTGACAACCAAATACCATGGATTGGCCAGCTTATAAACGACAGAAATATATTTCTTATAGTTCTGGATGCTAAAAGCCTCAGATGAGGGTGCCAGCATCATGGAGTGAAAACTCTCTTCCTGGTCCCAAACTTCTCTTTGCATTTTCACATGGTGAGAGGGACTAAAGAGCTTGGAGGGGTCTCTTGTATAAGGGCACTGATCCCATCCACCCTTACGACCTAGGCATCTCCCGAAAGCCCCGTGTCCTAACACCATCACTTGGGCAATAGGATTCCAACATTGTGAGGGACACAAACATTCAGTCCGAACCATCGAAGCATCCACTGTATACAGTATAATGCAATCATTTCTTCCGACCTTGAAATACAATGTCCCAATGTCCTATTATCATTGTTGAGAAATGTAACAGATCATGAATGAATTACATATCCTGTGAAACAC
>PVJC01044493.1:0-14092 GCA_004026665.1 Murina feae
GTGAGTGGCGGCCGCCATGTTGGCTGGGCTAATTTGCATACAGCCGCTCTGATTGGCTGGTGGGCGTGGCTTACCCTGTCTCGGAGAAACGGTTAATTTTAATATTTCGCTTTTATTAGTTTAGATAAATGAGCTGAATATTCCAAAAGACAAGAATATCAAGTAGAATAAAAAAAAAAATCAAACCCACTTTTTTTATATTGAATTTATTGGGGTGACATTGGTTAACAAAATTATACACATTTCAGGTACACAATTCTACAACAAATCATCTGTATACTATAGTGTGTACACCATCCTAAGTCAAGTTTAAGCCCACTTTAAATATGAGATACAAATAGATTAAAGTACAAAGATGGGATAAAATATATAATGAAAACACTAATCCAAAGAAAGCTGGCCTGCCTGTATTAAAATAAAGAATAAGAATATTTAAGATAAATATTACTAGAAATAAATTTGTACATTTTCTAATAATAACTGAGTCAAGTAATCAAAAAGAAATATCAACCCTAAATAGATGTGCACACAATAGAATTTTAAAGCACATACAACAAAACTAATGAAACTAAAAAGAAGAACAGGCAGTCACAGTACACCCAGAGAGTCCAACACTCTCCTTTCAGTATTGACAGAACAAGTAGATAGGTGATCAGAAATGATGTAGGAAATGTGAGCAACTAGCTTGATTTTTGACATTTTAGAACTCTCTGCCAACAATAGCAAAATATAAATTGTTTTCAAGTACAAATGAATTATCCACCCAGATACAATAAGCTGAGACATAAACCAAATTTGAAAGGAATGAAGTTCGACCAACATGTTCTTTGGCTGCATCAAAATTAAATAAAAATCAATGAATGAAAGGTATATGAAAAATCCTCCAAATTTTTAAAAATGAAAGTCTCAGCTAAATAACCCATGGGCCAAATGAGAAATCGAAATGAAAGGGTGGACTAAATCTGTTTTTATCTCAAGACAAAAACATTGTGTACATAGAAAACCTCATGGATAATTTTATAAGTAACTAGAGGCCCAATGCACAAAATTCATGCAAGAATAGACCTTCCTTCTCCCAGCTGCCAGCACTGGCTTTCCTGTGGCACCTGGGACCTGGGCTTCCTTCGCAGCCCCAGCTACATCAGGAAGGACATCTGGTCTAATTAGCATATTATGCTTTTATTATTATAGATTTTTGAAAAGCTATGACACAGCATAAAATTTAGAAATATGCAAGGTCAGTAAACAAAATTAGAGAGTATTTCTCTATAATAGTAGATAATTATTGGAATATTGATGTTAAATAAATAGTACTATAAACAAGAGCATAAAAAATATGAAGTATGTAGGGATAAATTTGACAAATTATGTACAAAACCTGTACTCTGAATATTATAAAACATTTCTGAGAGAAGTTAAGGAAAATGTAAATAAATAAAAAGAGATACACTGTTTATTGATTGGAAAATTTACTATTGTTAAAGATGTCAATTTTTACTCAATTAATCAATACAATCCCAACCAATATTATAGTAAAAATCATCAAACCAATGATAAATTTGGAAATCCAAAGATCCTAGAGGAGCTAAAATAACTTTAACAAAGAATACAAATTTTGATGACTTACGTGATTTGATTTGAAAAGCTATGATAAAGCCACAGTAATCAAGATAGTGTGGTATTGGCACAATAATAGGCATACATAAATCTGGAACAGAATAGACTCCCGAAATAAATCCACAATTATATGATCAACTGGTTTTCAAAAATGTTACCAAGATAATAAAATGGAGAAAGAAAAAATTTCAACATATTATTCTGGAGGAGTAGCACAGCCACATTCAAAATAAACATCTTAACTATATCTCCCATCAGTTAAACAAAAAATTTCTTTTGAGCAGATCTTATATCTAAACATGAAGGCTAAAACCATTAAAATTTATAGGAAAACAGAGAAGATAACTATTATAATATTGGATTAACCAAGGATTTCTGAAACAAGATATAAAAAGCAGGAACCACTATAGAAAAAACTTGATTACTTGGACTGCATAAATAAAAAACCATTTGCTCATTAAATACACTGCAAATAAAATGAAGTCCATTATGGTCTGGAGGGAATATTTCAATACACATATCTCACAATAAACTTTGCTCCATAATATAGAAATAATTGTTATACATCAATATCAGAAGATAAAAAATGGAAAGAATTTGGATACTTCACAAAAGGAAAGGTATAAGTGACATATATGAGAGATACAAGTAACAAATAAACTCAAGATAACTAGTCACAAGGGAAATGGAAAAACCACAATGATATACTAGAACATACCAAAAAAAAAAACGGTGTTTTTTTTTACTTCATTTTTATAGTTGACACTATTAAAGGTATCCCCATCCACCCCACTCCCTTTTCCCACCTCCACCCAGGTCTTGCAACCCCTTCCCTCAGACCATAATCACACTGTTGTCTGTGTCCATGCATTATGCATATCTGTTCTTTTAGCTAATCTTTTTTCCAGTCTCTGTTACACCTCCACCCCACAAAAGCTATCCCTCTGTTCCATGTACCCATGCTTTTGGATTTATTTTGTTCATTAGGTTATTTTGTTCATTAGATTCCACATGAAACTGAGACCCTATGGCATTTGTCTTTCTCTGACTGGTTTATTTCACTTAGCATAATAATCTACAGGTCCATCCACTGCTGTTGCAAAAGAAAAAAGAAAAGTTCCTTTTTTTTATGGCCACATAGTATCCCCTTGTGTAAAAGTACCACAGCATTTTTGTCCACTCATCTATTGATGAACACTTAGGCTGTTTACAGATCTTGGCTATTATAAATAACTAGAGGCCCAGTGCACAAAATTCATGCATGGAGTGGGAGTGGGGGGTGGTGATGGTGTTCCTCAGCTCAACCTGCACCCTTTCCAATCAGGAACCCTTGAGGGTTGTCTGACTGCCACTGGGATCGGGCCTAAATGAGCAGTCAGATATCCCTTTCACAATCCAGGACTGCTGGCTCCCAACCTGCCTATTGCCCCTAACCACTCCCCTGCCAGCCTGATAAACGCCTACCTGCTCCAGTGCCAGCTTGATTGCCACTAACTGCCCTCTGCCTGCCAGGATGGTCCCCCCCCCCCAACCGTCCTCCCCTGCAGACCTGGTTCCCTCCCAATTGTGCTCCCCTGCAGACCTGGGCCTCCCCCCCAACTGCCCTCTCTTGCTGGCCATCTGTGGTGTCCATCTTTGACCACATGGAGGCAGCCATCTTGTGATGGTCAATTTGCATATTACTCTTTTAGTAGATAAGATGCTTCTGTGACTATAGAGGTGCATATATATTTTCTGATTGGTGTTTCAGGTTTCTTAGGATATATCCCAAGAAGTGGAATCCCTAAAATTCACATGAAAAATAAATTGTTCAAGCACAGCAAAGACAATTATAAACAAACAAACAAATAAATAAATAAAGCGATCACACTTCCGGACATAAAAAATAGCAATAATTTCTTTCGTCCCTTCCTTTCTTTCTCCCTCCTTCTCCTTTCTTTCTTCATAACTTTCTTCTTTCCTTTCTCGCTTCCCTGAAATCTTCCTGTTCTCTCTGTTCTTCCTCCCTCCCTCTTTCTTTCCTTTTTACTTATTTATGTAACCTAATCCCATAATGGAAAAGAGTAACTGCAGCCAAGGTATTGGAAAACAATATTCTGACCAGTGACTTCTCACACACTGCTACTGCCTCACATCACAATTTCAGGAGCATATTATCTTCAGAAATAGTCATTTTTGGCTGAGCCATCAAATGTATCCAAACCAAGGAGTGACTTTTCAGATAAAAGATAGGTCCTAAGTTGGACTCCAGTAAAATTAAAGATTTAAGAAAATAGTACTAATCAGGGGATTTTAATAGATCAATAATTTATACATAATTTTAATAAATCAGAGGATATCTCACTTTATTGGAGCAAAGCCTGGTCTTATTTTGAATTCTCATCATGGATTCCCTTTATTCAATCTACAGTATAAATAATAGATATACTGGCAGCATTTGATTCTTGGGGGTATTTTTTATCAATCAAACTACTCACACGCAAATTTAAAGAAAAAATGTTTCAAATAAATCTACATTGGATACTTTAGTGGTTAAAATAATGAAGCACTTATAAAGTCATTTTATGTATAATGCTATAAATTCCACTCCTGTCCTTAGTGGTAATGAATGACAATAGTTAATAACAGTGGATATTATTTACTGAATGTTTATTATAAACTGAGCACTATGCTAAACATTTCATTTGTATTATCTCTTTACAAAGAAACCTATTGGGTGAGTATTATTATTATCCCCATTTTACAGATGATTCTTAGGATAGGATATGATAGAGATAAGATTCAAGTCTATGTGGTCACACTTGGTTATACATCAGTACTTCGAACTAAAAACATGTTAAGTGCCTGCCACTCTATATACTTTTTATAAATTAAGATAAATTTATATTTGTATGGGTATTTATTAGTACCCCATCTTGTTCTAGTATGGAGTTAAAGTACCACTCAAAAATCCCTATGTAATAGATTGTATTTATGGTACAAAGTTGTCACTCTTCCCTGTACCCATGCCCTTTGCTATGTGGTGTTACAGTTTATCTCACTAAAGAGTGAATATATTCATTTCCCAATCTTGAATCTGACCTTGGCCATATGTCTTGCTTTGGCGATTAGAATGTGGCAAAAGGCTCTGCATAGCAATCCTTTTGATTTGAGAAGGTGACAGTTAAGCTGGTACCATGCTTAAGAAGGTAGCCATGCTAAGATTTGAAGGCAAATCATTCCAGGCAGAAAAAGCAGACTCTGGGCTGCTGTTGTGGGTTGCATTGTGTCCCGCAAAAAGAATTATTCAAGTCTTAAGCCCTAGGACCTGTGCATGTGACTTTTTAGAAATGGAGTCTTTGTGTACGTAATCAAATTGAGATGAGGGCATAATGAATTAGGCTGGATTTATAAGACAAAGTGTTCTTTTAGAATGAGGAAAATTTGAACACACACACACAGAGACACACACACACACAGGACACCACATGAAAACAGAGACTAAACGATGCATTTACAGGCCAAGGAAACCCAAGAAATGTTGGCAACTATCAGGAACCAAGAGAGAAGTCATGGAGAACTAGATTCTCTCCCCAGAGCTTCTAGGAGGAATCAAGCCTGCTGACACGTTCATTTAAGATCTCTGGCCTCCAGAACGGTGAAGCATAAATGTCTGTGCAGGCATCCTAAAACTACGGCCCGCGGGCCACATGCTGGGTGTTTTTGCCACAGCTGCCTGTCCTGGTTAAATAAGATATGTGCAGTGTGCATAGAATTTGTTCATAGTTGTGTGTGTTTTTTTAACTATAGTCCGGCCCTCCAACGGTCTGAGGGACAGTGAACTGGCTCCGTGTTTAAAAAGTTTGAGGACCCCTGTAAGCAACCAGTTTGTGATGCTTCATCACAGCAGCTCCAGGAAAAGCATACAACTCAGAACAATGGGGGTGGATTCTAAAACCTGAAAGAAGACTCATGAGCTTGAATATGGTGAGTGAGGAGGAAAGTGTAGACAATGAAGTGAAAGGGACTGGCAGGGGCCCCACTGCTTAGGGCTTTACAGGTTGTAACTATTTTACTGCACTATTTTTTTCTTTTCGCTTCCTTACTGGTATATGTCGCTTGATGAAATATCTCACCATCATCAGCTCCATATTCACTTGTCTATTCTTTATTGTTCTTTACTAGGGGCCTGGTACACAAAAATGTGTGTACTGGAGGGGGGGTCCCTCAGCCTGGCCTGTGCCCTCTCGCAGTCTGGGACCCCTTGGGATGATGTCCACCTTCTGGCTTAGGCCCGATCTTGTCCATGATCACAGGTGTGGGGGAGAAGCCGCCTGTGATCACCAACATGCGGCTTCTCTGCCAGCGGCCTGTGATCACACCCAGGTGGTTTCTCCCTGCGTCTGTGATCAGGAACAGGTGGTTTTTCCCCATGCCTGCATCACAGACAGGCGGCTTCTTCAACTCCCGGCAGAAACTAGCCTCAGGCACTGGAGCCAGTCTTCTCTGTCTCCCCTGCCTTCTGAGTCTCCAACAGGCCTGGAGGGGCCAGAGCCGGAATGCTTTCGTGGTAGCTGTGGCTGCAATGCAAGTGTCCCGGCTCTGGGCTCCACCATCTTTTTTGGGTTAATTTGCATATTTGCTCCTGATTGGTTGGTGGGCATGGCTTGTGGGCGTGACTTGTGGGTATAACAGAGTGAGGGTCAATTTGCATATTACTCTTTTATTAGATTAGATTATTCCATTCATTTAATAACTGGGTTTCTCTTCATCAGACATCCTTTAGTATTAAGGCATAGAAATAAACCAAGTACCGGTAGGTATATTCCTCTTTTCACAGAGCTCCAGTTTTGTAAGATAGGCTAAAAATAATTAGACAACTTATTACAATTGTGGCAAGCATGATGAAAGGAAAGTTCAAAGCTAAGGCAGGGAAAACCTGACCCCTGCCTTGGGAACTGAAAATTGGCTTAAAGCTGAGAAGTAATGGATGAAAGGAGTTGGCAAAACAATGAATGGGAGTGTCCTTCCAATCAGAGACAGCTGTGTGATCAAAGGCTTTTTAAATAAAGGAGCATTTCATATCGCAGCAAACTAAAGAACACTTACTTCTCGTTTCCCTCTCTCTTCTCTGGCTTTTCCTTCCCTCCTCTTTCCCTTCTTCCTTTTCTTCCCTCCTTTGGTTGTTGATTTTTGTTTCCACTCAATGGAGGTAGAATAGCATCACTTGTTTTTTGTGTAAAAAGTTATTTATTTAAGATAGGCCTCAGTATCCTTATTTGTTAAACAGTGGTAATAACAATGCTTACTTTGTGGATTGTAATGAGGATTTAATGTGATTGTGTGCCAATGTCTGGCATGCCATGAACACTCCAAATACGATCCATTACTCTATTTACATATGCATTTATCATTGAGCATTAACTATGTGTTTTATGTGCCAAGCCCAGTGTTAAGGTTTTTATATAGATGTGGGTTCCAAGATGAGAGAACCCACAGGTCCTAGAGTGAGTAACTAATTTCCTCATACTAATACAACCAACACACATCACCTGCCTTGAAAGACTAAGTTTTGAATACTACAGTATGCTTCACCCTGTGATGTATTTGTTAGTTTCATCTTTTTAAAAATGGAAAGATGTTCTTTAATATTGACCCTAAACAGATTTGTTTAGCTTTGATTAGATTTAGAGATTTTGAACTAAATGTAGAAAAGGAAGATAGATTGCATGATTCTACAGCCCATTTCTAATAACACTACAAAGTAAATCACTGGGAAAGGGATAGAATCCCTTTTATCAAATTGATTGATAAAAACAATGCAAAAGGAAATAAATAGTCACATAAATCTGTCAAATGGAATCCTTATGTCCTTAATTCCTAGAAATACAATCCAGCTTGATGATACAGGTCATTTTTCAAATATGTGTAATATGGGAGACTTCCAAGAACCTGTAGGGTGGATCATTAAAAGCTACAATTAGCCAGTAGCCATCATTTCAGCCTTCTGTCGCCATCCCCTTCCTTCTCCTATTCCCATAAAGCTGATGCTTACAACATCCTCTAATGTTGGCTAGTGGCCCAAGAAAACAGGAAAAGCAGTTGTACCAATTGGGCCTCAGTTTATAGTTCATTGATGATCTAATTCAGATAATTTTGGGGAAGTGTCCATAAATCAGAAGTACATTTGGGATGGTTGAATATGCTAACTGTATCTCCCTTTTTTTCAACAGTGCTATTGAAGCATAGTACACAATAAATTCTCTGATAAATACAATGAAGCAAAGATGGTAATTTTAATCAATAGTGCTGGAACAACTTGACATTCACGGGCAAAAAAAAAAAAAAAAGAATCTAGACATAGACTTTAAGCTCTTCACAAAAATGAACTCAAAATGGACCATAGAACCTTAATTTAAAATGCAAAACAATAAAACTCTTATAGGAGAACACCCTAGATGACCTTGGATGTGGTGATGATGTTTTAGATATATCAAAGACACAATCTATGAAAGAAATAATTGATAGGTGGACTTCATTAAAATAAAAAATGCTGCTCTGTGAAATACAAGGTCCAGAGAATTAGAAGAGTCACCTAGTGGGAGGAAATGTTTGCAAAAGACACATCTGATACATGACTGATATCCAAAATATACAAAGAGCTCTGAAAACTCAACAATATGAAAACAAAAAACCTATTAAAAATGAGCCAAAAACCTTAATAGACACCTCAGATATAGAGAAGGAGATATAAAGATGGCAAATAAGTATATGAAAAGATGTTCCATAGCACATGAAAAATTAGGAAAATGCAAATTTAAACAACAATGAGATACTTCTACACACCTATTAGAATGGCCAAAATCTATAACACTGACAACACCAAATGCTCATGAAGATACAGACCAACAGAAATTATCATACATTGTGGTGGAAGTGCAAAATGGATCAGTGACTTTGGGAGATGGTTTTGCAATTTCTTACAAGACTAAATATACTCTTAGCATATAATCCAGCAGTAATACTCTTTGGAATTTACCTAAAGAATTTAAAAACTTATGTCCTCATGAAAACCTGCACGTGGATGTTTATAGCAGTTTTATTCACTATTGCTAAACTTGGAAGAAACCTAGATGTCCTTCAGTGAATAATAAATAGAATGATAAAAATGTCATATATCCAGACAATGGACTATTATTCAGGAGGAAAAAAGCTATCAAGGCATGAAAGAAATTTAAATACATATTACTGTGAAAGAATTCAGTCTGAAAAGGCTACATACTTTATTCTCCCAATACTATGACATCTGAAAAAGGTTAAACTGTGGAGACAATAAAATAATTAATGATCGCCAAGGGCAGAGAGGGAAAAGGAACAGAAGAATAGGCAGAGCACAGAGTATGTTTAGGGTAGTGAAGCTACTCTGTATGATATTATAAGTGACTAGAGGCCCAGTGCACAAAAATTTGTGCACTCCGGGAGGTACCTGTGCCCTCTCGCAGTGTGGGAACCCTCAGAGGATGTCCACCTTCTGGGTTAGGCCTGCTCACCAGGCGATTGGGCCTAAGCTGGCAGTCAAACATCCCTCTGGCAGCCCACTGCCTTTGGGGGATGTCCACTTGCCAGCAGGGAACAGGCCTAAGCTGCAGTCAGACATCCTTAGCACTGCTGAGGAGGCAGGAGAGGTTCCCACCACCACCATTATACTGGCAGCCATCAGCCTGGCTTATGGCTGAGCAGAGCTCCCTCTATGGGAGTGCACTGACCACCAGGGGGCAGCTCCTGCATTGAGTGTCTGCCCCCTGGTGGTCAGTGTGTGTCATAGTGACCAGTCATTCCCAGTGGTTCTACTGTTAGGGTCAATTTGCATATTACTCTTTTATTATATTGGATGGAGAGGTGCCATTATACATTTGTCTAAGCCCATAGAATGTAAAACACCAAGACTGAATTCTGAGGTAAACTATGGACTTCAGATGATTATGATATGTGAATGTAGATTCATCCTTGGGTAAAAAAATAAATAAAATAATGCCAGAGACCGGTCATTGTAACTAATAGAGAAATGTGCCTGAAGGCTGGTCAACCTTAATTGCTCTGAATAGTCAGAGCTATTCACTCATATTTTAGATGGAGACATTGATAGTTAAAGCAACCCTCCACCTGTTACTGATATGTAAATTGTTGTTGCCTGTTTGTTGTTGGAATTTCCTGCCCTAAAGATATGATTGTTTTCTCATAGCCTTAATAAAAGCTTTGAGCAGGGCCAGAGCAGGGGGCAGTCTTACCCACTAGAGGTAGACTCCACACCTGGCCCCCCATGTTCCAAATTAATTCCTTCTAGTATCTCTCTTCGTTTTGTGTGTGGCCTTCTCCAGAACCTGAACCCTGGATGGGAACCCTGAGTCACGTGGGACGTGTAAGGGGCTCCCACAAATAAAAAGTACCATTCTGATGAGTCATGTTGATAATTGGGGAGGCTATGCATGTGTGGGGGATGGGGCTATATGAGAAATCTCTGTACCTTATCCCAATTTTATTGTAGAGTTAAAACTGCTCTAAAAAGTTTTTTGTTTTTTTTTTTAAAGCAAAAGCTTTTTAGATTACCTTCTAAGACATTTGACTTCTTTTGAACACCAGGTGGCAGCAGATATAGCACTTATCAAAAATGAATGAGGAGGAAACTGATTTTGAGCCGCATGTATACAAATTAATGGAGTATACAGTGTCCACTGTCAGCACTGTGCTAGAATTTTTTTGTACTGGGGTACCTCTGAGGGAAACAGTCATAATCCAGTGAAGTAAAGAAAACTTCATATTTTAGTCTATAACTTCTATTTAATTGTCTCATTTGATTATTTCTCTTCCAAAAGTGGCTATCATAGAGAAAATTATACTAGTCATGTTGCTCACAATGTTTCAATAAAGAATGTTCTATTTAAATTTTACTTAGAAAGGTTCATTTATTCATGTAAAAGAAACAAATCTAAAAGATCAGCGAAGAAAGGACCTTAGAATTAATTGAGCACAGACCTTCTAATTTACGAAGGAGAAAGCTGGAATACACAAAGATTAGGACTCACACCCACTGGAAGCAGGTAGTAATTGGTAGATCAGGAAATGGTTTCTGTGCTCTTTCCACAGTACCATGAAGAGATTCCATTTCTCCAACATGTTTGATTTCAGTCAACAGTGTTGTTTGCGAATGAATCAACTGTTGAGGGTGGTGCTTACTTTATGTTTACGTATTTTGTTCTACACTTAACACATTTTATTTTCACAATTATAATGTAGTCTGGCTAATATTTTCTAAATACACATACTGTCTTTATTAGACACAGAATAATCACTTCCCTCTAAGGGTACTTACTTAAGCACACAGGTCCCAGAACCTGAGTACTTAAAATATAGAGTGAGCTTATTGGTTCTTCCACAGAGAAGGATGGCTTTGGGAGTTATTTAATTCTTCATAACTTAGTTTTGTTACCTGAAAATATGGAATTATAATTTTACCTACCTGCAGGAGTTGTATGTATTAAATAAGTTAAACAAGTAAAGTTTTAAAAAGAATACCTGGTGCATATTAAAACTACAATAGGCATTATTATTAATCACACTGGCAAAAACCATAATAATGTCAAGAGTTTAACCTAATTTACATTTCAAAATTTTTTATAAAAACATATTGACCATTTTTTAAAATATATTATTATTTGCCATTCAACCTGTCTTCACTACATTTCACTTGATAATGCATTCTCAGAATATCAACATGTTTCTTGGAATAGTTAGGTAATTCAGACAGTGCTAAATCAGGCCTCAAATTCAAAATTTACCATCTTATTCATTACTATTTATATAGTAATTCCTTGTAAGCTTTGTCGGAGTAAATTTAGAGCAACTTTAGTCTAAAGCTATTTTAGCCCCATTATTAGGAAAATACCTTTCTAAGGACTCTACCCAATATTGCATTTGTGATGAGGTATTTCCACTTTGGCTGGGGGGAGCACAAATTATTTCTAGCCTTGTGTGAAATCCAGGTTTACTTTTTACTTGATGCATTCCATTCGTTTTTTCCCCCTGTCCTTATGTATTTTTATTTTATTGTCTTCAGATTACTGTCTATCTTTCCTCCAGAAATGTCTGTAATTTTAAAAACTGGAGCGGCAATTACAGAAAGGATAAAAGTGTGGATTTCCATAGCACTACAGAGTAAAATAAAACTCTTTATTCTTGCTATGGTTTTGAAGTATAACATTCGTTTCAACATGTAAACATCTCCATTCTTTCTACCCAAGTTATAGATGATCATTTGTGAATAGTCTTAGGAATTTATTGGTTCAACCAGGTATCTTATCGGCCTCCCATAATTCAAGCCTACCATTTAGCCTTTTTGCTGGCACTATCTACTTATGTATACATTTGACAGGCTCACTTAGTGTTTGGTGAATTCTCAGAAGTGTTTAGTATAATATTCAATGAAAGACTCAATCTTTTTCTTGATTTAAACAGAAACAAAAAATCTCAGTGCTGTCAAAAGAGCAATAAAAGTACAGATAACATAGACTAAAAGTAACAGATTACAAAATGCTTGGGAGAATTACAATGGCACATAAAATAAATAGGTTGGAGGTAGATAATACTTGGGGATGAAAGAGAAATGGGAAAATAACGAACAATATACACCATGCTTTGTCAATGAGCTCAAAGGCAAAATCTTACAAGGGATACTTCAGACAGACCGAGGAGGCTTTCTTTTGGAAACTTTAAAAAAGAACTTAGGTATATTGAGAATGTATTTGTGAATATACTCGTATGGTGGAAAATACATATAATAAATACATATAAACATATTATATATAAACATATATATACATATTTATATGTAAAATAAAAATACACACTCATTGGCAGAGCAGGATATATATTATTATTTTCTTAGTGACAGGGGGGAAGAGACAAAACATTCCTTTCCCATCTCACAAATGGAAAGTAATTACTGTCCAGTGTTAAAAATTGCTATACTTGCCATGGCTGGGTAGTTCGGTTGGTTGGAGCATCCTTCTCGGTACATCAAGAAGTTGTGGGTTCTATTCTCCGTCAGGACACATACCTAGGCTGTGGGTTCCATACCCTGTGGGTTCCATACAGGAGGCAACCGATTGATGTTTCTCTCTTACATCAGTGTTTCTTTCTCTTTCTATCTCTCAAAAAGAAAAATCAATAAAAACTTATCCTTGGGTGAGGTTTTTGAAAAATTGCTATACTTCAATAAAACCAGCCCAATATTCCATCACTATCCCAAGTGGTATTTTCTGAATAGTGCCAAATGATATTAACTATCAAAGGTGATCTCAAGTTTCTTGTAATAATTCCGTATGGTGCCATCATTTATCAATTTATCCTGGATCTATTTTTGTCTTAATTTTGCATTATTTCTAGGAATAACAAATCCAATAAGCTCACTCTATTTTATAATATAGTAATTTGATTTGTTCTTGATGAACTGAGTATTTTGGAATTTATTGATTAAATCTGTGTTAATTATCTTAATAAACTTTATAATTTTAGAGCCATTGATGATTTTTTAGTTCTTTTAATCAGAGTCTTTAGGTTTTAATTGATCCCCTTAAGGACAAATATGACATAGATATGAAATCCTGTGGAATCTAATCATTCTGTGTCATATGGATTTTTCCCTGATAGAAAGGAGATCAGACGTCAGACAGCTATGAGAAAGGGTTGATTGCACTCATTTTACTTCTCAGTGACAACTGAGTTAAAGGCGATCTTGAGGGTGTCAAGAAACAAAATGGCAATGATTGCATCTCATCAAAAAGGCTGTCACTGCTAGCACAGTTGAACTCTTTTTATCTCTGCAACCAATCAAAGAGGAGAAGGTGAGGCATTGAGAATTACCCCAAAATGACCAAGTTCGGTGGAGAACCTCAGAAAAGGAAAGTTTCCTTCCTTCCCTAGCACATCTTGCATATCAAGAATGTAAGGTCCAAAAGCCCAAGGCAAACCTCAGAAGCTCCATAGGCATCAATGAAAGGTAAATCCTGGGGCTTAAAATCGTGTGTGTTTACCACGAAGTACCATATCCACAATAGAAGGTGTGGATGCAAATAACACTAGAGCTGCAAATGCCCATCACTCAGGTTTATACTGCGAAGTGATCTGCCCTTTTTTAAAGCCTGAATCCAGAAAGCCACCTCTGCCCCAAAGTAACCCCTGATTTTTCTCTTTGGTGGAAATTTACTGTTTCTCTTTGAGAAAGAGAATTCAGTCCTGTTTTCATCAATCTTCCTCCCAGCGGGCCAGGCTGCTATAGAAATATCTCTCTCTCTCTCTCTCTCTCTCTCTCTCTCTCTCTCTCTCTCTCTCTCTCTCTCTCTCTCTCTCTCTCTCTCAAAGATTTATTTTCACAGTCGCACCTACCCAGTTCAAACTCACAATCCTATGACCAATGGTGTTCTGAGAAAGCAGCTTCCTT
>PVJC01044494.1:0-14086 GCA_004026665.1 Murina feae
TTAAGTAATAAAAAGAGATCTAAATCAGAATAGGGATTGCCTCTGAGAGATGAGAAGGGGCAGAGGGAATTTCTAGCGTGAAGGCAACATTCTATACCTTAATTGGTGTATTACTTAAACCTGTGTATACATTTGTAAAAACCCATCGAACTGTGTCCTTAGCAAATGGCATTTTGTAATATGCAAGCATATCTCAATTTTAAAAATAAGAGAAAAATACAAGTTGACAAAGTGCATTTCTCCTTTTCATTTATTGAGTAATTATCACTGGTATTAAGTAGCTAGTCAATTCCTCCCCATTTGTTAAAGTTCAATTTCTTGTCTTTGAAATGTGTCCAAGGGTACATCCTTCTGTGTTTTACTATCCTTCACATTAATTCCAACTGTGTCATAGGTCTCGCTAGCTACAGCATCTCGTTCCTCATTCTGTGTGTGTGCTTATTTACTGATGAGTTCATTAGAAAGTAATACTGCATTATTTTCTCCAATTTGGCCTAGTACTTCCCCAACAACAGAGGGGGAATTTTTGAAATTTCAATAAATAAGGAAAATATTCCACACCTGGCTAAGAATCCATCTCTTTATTTTGTAATATTGTAAATGCATCTTCTACCAAACCATCTCTTCCAAAGCAACTGAGCAATATCTTCTAACACGCTGTGCCCCTTTCTAGAAGATGTCAGACAGCCCAATTAATTTATCCTTTCAAAGTGTTAATGGCTTGTGAAATTGGACTCAATGAAATGTCTGGACAAGCTGCATAAACCTTTCTCTCACACAGACTTTCCTGTTTATAGAGCACTGCTCGGTTTGTATTTCAGAACCATCGTGCTCTGTAGAGACAGAAGGCGGTGGGGAGTGGGAGAAGAAACAAGGCAAAAAGGAAATAGAAAGGACTTCTATTCAAATGAAGAGGGATAATTTAAATAAGAAATTTCATGGTAGCCATGAGGAATGTACAGTCTTTTTAATTTAAAAACAGCAATAAACCCAGCTGGTGTGACTCAGTGGTTGAGCATTGACCTATGAACCAAGAGGTCATGGTTTGATTCCTGATCAGGGCCTTAGTTTCAGCTCAGTCCCCAGTAGGGGTGTGCAGCAGGCAGCCAATCAATGATTCCCTCTCATCATTGATATTTCTATCTCTCTATCCCTCTCTCTTCCTCTTTGAAATCAATAAAATACATTTTAAAATAACAATAAAGTCCAGATATGAATATTTAAATATTTCCCTTTTAAGTTTATATTTAATTTATTGGTTAATATTATAAAGGTTTCTGCTGTACAATTCTATAACACATCATTTGTACATTGTATTGTGTGTTCACCACCCGAAGTCAAGTCTCCTTCCATCAACATTTATCACCACTTTAACCTCTTCTACATCCCCCTACTCCCTTTCCTTCTGGTAATCACCTCCATTGTCTGTATCTATGAGTTGTGTTTTTTTGTTTGTGTTTTTTGCTTAATTCCTTCACATTTTTCACCCAGTTCTCCAAGCGTCCTGCACTCGAATTGCCTTATTCTACTTAGCATAATGCTCTCCAGGTCCACCCATGCTATTGCAAAAGGTAAGATTTTATAGCCAAGTAGAATTCCATTGTGTAAATGTACCATAGCTTTTTTATTCATTCACCTACTGATGGACACTTAGGCTGTTTCCAAATCTTGGCTATTGTAAATAATGCTGCAATGAACATAGGGTGCATATGTCCAGTTGAACTAATTCTTCAGGTTTCTTCAGATATGTTCCCAGAAGTGGAATTGCTGGATCATAAGCAGTTCCATTTTTAATTTTTAAGGAAACATCCTACTGTTTTCCACAGTGGTTGCACCAATCTGCATTCCCACCAATAGTGCATGAGTGTTCCTATTTCTCCACATCCTTGCCAACACTTGTTTACTGATTTATTCATGATACACATTCTGGCAGATGTGAGGTGAAATCTCATTGTGGTTTTAATTTGCATTTCTCTGATGATTAGTGACATTTAGCGTCTTTTCATAGTCTATTGGCCATTCATATATCTTCTTTGGAGAAGTGTCTATTCAGGTCTTCTTTGCACATTTTTTAAAAATCCTTACCCAAGGATATTTTTCATTGATTTTTAGAGAGAATAAAAGAGAGATGGAAAGACAGAGAGAGAGAGGTATTGATGTAAAAAACACACACACATCAATTGATTGCCTCCTACATGTACCCTGACCAGGCCCTAGGCCAGGGAGAAGCCTGCAACCGAGATACATTCCCTTGACCAGAATAGAACTGGGGTCCCTTTGGTCTGCAGGCCGATGCTCTATCCACTGAGCAAACCAACTAGGGCTTTGCACATTTTAATTGGATTTTTTTGTTTTCTTGATGTTGAGTTTTATTAGTTCTTTATAAATTTTGGATATTAACCCCCTATCAGGTATATCATTGGCAAATATGTTCTTGCATTCAATAGGCTATCTTTTCATTTTGCTGATGGTTTTCTTTGCTGTGCAAAAACTTTTTAGTTTGTCCTGGCCAGTAGTTCAGTTGGTTGGAGCATCATCCCATACAACAGTAGATTGTAGGTCCCATTCACATTAGGGCACATACCTAGGTGAGGAGTAAAAAAAACAACAACAGCACAAACTTTTTAATTTGACATAGTCCTATTTGTTTATTTTTTGTTTGTATCCCTTGCCCCAGGAAATATAAAAGAAAAATAATGCTATGAGAAATGTCTGAAATTTCACTGCCTATATTTTCTTCTATAATTTTTAAGGTTTCAAGTTTTAAATTTAAGTCTTTAATCCATTTTGAGTTTATTCTTGTGTGTGGTGTATGACGATGGTCTAATTTCATTTTTTTTCACATACCTGTCCAATTTTCCCAGCACCACTTATTGAATAGACTACCTTTATCTGACTGTATATTCTTACCTCCTTTGCCAAATATTAACTGACCATAGAGGCCAAGATTTATTTCTGGGCTCTCTATTCTGATCCATTGATCTATATGGCTGTTTTTATGCCAATACCATGCTGTTTGATTACCATGGCCTTGTAGTATAATTTAATATCAGATAGTGTGATTCCTCCAACTGTTCTTGTCAAGAATGTTGTGGCTATTCAGGTTTTTTGTGGGGTTCCATATAAGTTTTTGGAATATTTGTTCTAGTTCTGTGAAATAGGCCATTAGAATCTTGATATGAATTGCATTTAATCTACAGATTGCTTTGTGTACTATGGATGTTTTAATGATGTTAATGCTTGCTATCCATAAACATGGTCTATGCTTCCATTTATTTGTATCTTTTTCAAGTTCTTTAAAATTTTCCAAATGCAGGTTTTTACATTCTTGTTTAAAATTATTCCTAAGTATATTTGATGTAATTGTAATGGAATGTTTTCTTAGTTTCCCTTTCTGATAGCTCATTACTGATATATAAAAATACAACTGATTTCTGGACATTTATTTTGTATCCTGCTACTTTACTGAATTCATTTACCAGTTCTAGTAGTTTTTTGATGGGGTCTTCAGTGTTCTCTATATATAGTATCATGTAATCTGAAAATAATGACAGGTTTTCAGCCCCTGTTGATATGATCATGTGACTTTTATCCTTCATTTTGTTTATGTAGTATATCTCACAATTATTGTTTTATGAATATATCATGTTTGCATGCCCTGAATAAATCCCACTTGATCACAGTGTATGATACTTTTGATATTTGATCCAGTTTGATATCTTGTTGAGGATTTTAGCATCTATGTTTAGCATGTATGGCCTATAATTTTCTTTCTTTGTACTGTCTTTATCTGGTTTAGGAATTAGGATAATGCTGGGCTCATAAAATGAGCTTGAGAGTCTTCTCTCCTCTTTAAATTTTTTGAATAGAGAAGGACAGATGTTAATTCTTTGAATGTTTGATAAAATTCACTTCCAAAGCCACTTGGTCCAGGACTTTTGTTTGTTGAGACTTTTTTATTGCTGCTTCATTTTAGTTAGTTGTAATCTTTCTATTCAGGTTTTCTATTTCTTCTTGATTCAGTTTTGGAAGATTGTATGTTTCTAGGAATTCATTCATTTAGTCCAATTGTCCAAGGTTTTACCATAAAGGTGTTCACAGTATTTTCTTACAATCCTTTTGTATTTCAGTGGAGTCAGTTGTTACTTCTCCTTTTTCATTTATTATTTTAAATGGATTCTCTCTCTTTTTTTCTTCATGAGTCTGATTAAATGTTTGTCAGTGTTGTTTATCGTTTAAAAAAATCAGCTCTTGGTTTCATTGATCTTTTGTATTGTTTCTTTAGACTTCCTTCCATTTATTTCTGCTCTGACCTTTATTATTTCATCTACTCACTTTCAGCTTCGTTTATTCTTTTTATTAGCTCCTTTAATTTTAAAGTTAGATTGTTTCAGATTTTTCTTACTTCTTGAGGTAGGCCTATAGTGTTATGAATTTCCCATGTAGGACTGCTTCCACTGTGTCCCACAGATTTGGGGTCGTTGTGTTCTCATTTCCATTTGCTTCAAGGTGTCTTTTGATTTCTTACTTGATATCACTGTTAACTCGTTTACTGTTTAGTAATGTGATTTAGCCTCCATGGCTCTATGTGTTTTTTAGTTTTTTTTTCTTCTTGTGATTGATTTCTAGTTTAATACAATTATGGTCAGAGAAAATGCTTGATATAATTTCAATATTCTTAAATTTATTGAAACCTGTGTTCTAACATGTGCTCTATCCTAGAAAATGTGCATGTGCACTTAAAAGGAATTTATATTCTGCCCCTTTGAGGTGAAATGCTCTGAAAACATCAATTAAATTCATTTGATCTAGTGTGTCATTTAAGACCACTGTTTTCTTATTGTTTTTTGTTTGTTTGTTTGTTTGTTTTTGTTTTTGGTCTGGAAGATCTATCCACTGATGTCCATGGGATATTAAAACCCCCTATTCTGAATATATTGTCAATCCACCTTTATGTGCGTAAGATTTGCTTTCTATATTTAGGTGCTCCTCTGCTGGGTGCATAAATGTTGACAAGCGTTATTAAATGTCTCCCTCCCTTTGTGGAATAGCAAAAATTTTCATATATAGCTCTTTATGCATGTACTTGATATCAATAAAACAACTGAGGTATAAAAAATGTTATCAGAGGAAAAATATGGCTCACATCAGCCAGCACATTCCACACTGGTATATTCAACCGGAGTGAGAATTCTCTTCGCCTTCAAATTTGCACAACTTCATGAAAATCAAATAAATATGAAGCAGAATGGCCAAGACTTGTAGATTTTCATATTAAGAACCATAAGATTGATAAACTGAGATACAGTTTTATCTGAATATTTCATATAAAAGCCAAAGTGAATTTTAAAAAATATTTCACAAGCTACCAGTCAAGAAAGACCTTTAATGAGTGGTTGCTATCTCTAAAATGTGTTAATTGTTCCTACTTATTCATGCTGCAGTTGGATAACTCTGTTCTTGGGATGCAGAAGTCAACCATGCCAAACTTTTCCTAGAGAAGCTTTCACAAAACAGCAAGGTAGACAGCTATTGCAGTTTATTTTTAGCATGTCTATCCTACCTAATTTGATCCAGGTGGGGAAAAAAGAAAACAAAACAATTGTCTGTTATCTTAATTGCTTTTGGTATTATCTGGACTCTCCACACCTGGAGCTATTTCAGTGTGGACAGCGAAAATGCCATCAGTTAACATATTACCCAGTAGTATCAACTTGAACATTGACACCTTCCTCTTGCATTCTATCCAGATCTACACACACAGCAAGAGACACAGGATTCTGAATGGAAATGCTGGCACAACCTGACCGGTGCTGTCAGAGCTCCACAGTGTGAAGTGCTTTGCTCCTAATGAACCTGCCACGCTGTGCCAGCAGGACGTTATTAATGACACTGTCTGAGCTCTGCAAATCTCTGGCGTATCAATTAGCAGAAGTTTACACTATCAATTTTATTCTCCAGGTTAAATATCCAAAATGAAGGAGAATCATATACAAGGCACAAGGTGATTTTCTGGATGTTCTGATTATTTGTTATTGTTGTCTTTTTTTCTTTAGATTTTAAAAAATTATAATAAAATGACTAAAATTAGTCTGCCTTCTCACATCCATTTGGATGGTGTTATGAATTTAAGGATACAAATGGGGTGGTATTAGGAGTAGGTTGGAAAGGAACTAGGTGATGTCCATGAAAGATGCTTTTAATGATTTAAAGAGATTCTCTCTCTCTCTCTTTTTTTTTCTTTTCGGAAAATGCCTACAGATAAGGGCATGTAGCATTCATGGTAACTTGCTTAAATTGTCTCTTGATCCTTTTTACTTATTGCAAGCATGTGTGCACAAGCTACATACACATATCAACAATTCCTTGCACAGTAAATAATATTCACTGCCTTCTGTATTTCAGACAGTCCCAGGTTCTGTGATAGGAAATGAATAATACTCTGCCACTTAAAGTTTACAATTGGATTTTTACTTTCCCTCCCCAAATTAATTAGTTGAGACAACCAAAGTTAACTATTTCAGCAACCCCTCCCTCTAACCACAGACTTATTTGTGCACAGTGAATTAAATGTCTTAATCCATAAACTCCTTCACTCTATAGCATGATCTACTTTTGAATTGATTCATGATAGTTTAATACCAAAATTAATATTTGGATGTTATAAGAAAAAGAATAGTGGCTACTAATTAACATTAGTTATGTGCAAAGTATCATGCTAAGGCATTTGTACACATAATTAATTCACTTAGCAACCATCACTGAGTATCTACCATATGCAAGATCCTAGACTGTGCAACAGAAACAAGCTGTCTTCTATAAGCTGTACGTATTTAAGTTGGAAGAGATATATTTGTAGTGCAAAATAATTTTCTTCTGAGAAGAATGTACAGATAAGAGAAACATGATATTTTAGCACTTACTAACTTGGGATTTTTAAATTAAAAAAAAATCCTTATTTCAAATCCTGCTACCTCTGTTTATCATCCATGTTCTTCATTTTCCTACTATGTAACATGAGAGTTAAGAAAACACATAGATTGTGAAGATCCAATGAGGTAATCTACATAAAGTGCTGTGTCCGGTGTCTAGCACATAGTTGAGATTCAATAAACATTAGTTTTATTATTACTTAAGTATAGTAAAATGTGTAAATGTGCTTTTAAAACTGAAAATTATTTTATAACTGTAAGGTATTTTGGATAGCATAAGTGTTGAGTAAGATAATGTATCTTTCACTCATTCATGCATGTGTTCATTCATTCAACTGAACCTGATACCTTGGAATGCATAGCCATAATATACATAGTAGAGCAAGCTTTAATTTCAGACATAGGATTCGAAAGCGATCACTGTACTCATATTAATAACTACGGGCCCAGTGCATGAATTCATGCACCTTGAAAGGAACTGTAGGTCATGAGGTTGTGGTGGGTACAGGGGCAGGACTTGGCCTATCCTCCATGCCCCTGCCTGCCCCCTCCCACCATGGCACCTGGTCCCCTCTCTGCCAGCAGCCCCGCTCCCACTGCCGCCTCTCCTACACGCTGACAGCGCTGACCCCCCTTGCACCCACCGATAGCATGGAGTGATTGGGGTCAATGGCAGCAGCCAGTGCGAGCGGGGCTGGCACTATCAGCAGTTGTGAGTGGCAGCTACTACCCCAATCACCCTCAAGAGTAGGGAAAGGTGGAGAAGGCTTTAAGGGAAATCGGGGCCAGCAGCCACCCCTCATATCTGCTGATGGCGCCGAGTGATCAGGAACAGTGCTGGGTGCCAGCAGCCAGCAGCAGGTGCGAGCACTGGCAGCAGGTGCAAGTGCCGAGTACGACGGTGGTGCACAGGAGCAAAGAATTTTCAATTAACCACCAGATGGTTTGCCCAGATGACAGTAACCAGCGCCGTGCCCTGGTCTGGCGCCCCAGTTCACCTGCTCCACCAACCCGCTGCGGCTGACACCCACCATGTTCCATGTGCGCCCCCTGGTGGTCAGCATAGTTCATAGCAACTGGTTGTTTGGATGTTCTGCTATTTTATCTATTTGCATATTAAGGATATATATTTTAGCGGCCCGGTGCACAAAAATTTGTGCACTCAGAGGGATCCCTCAGCCCAGCCTGTGCCCTCTCACAGTCTGGGACTCCTTGGAGGATGTCCACCTATTGGCTTAGGCCTGCTCCCCAGGGGAATTGGGCCTAAGCTGGCAGTCAGACATCCCTCTGTCAGCCCAGGAGCCCTCGGGGGATGTCCTCTTGCCAGCTGGGAGTAGGCCTAAGCTGCAGTTGGACATCCTTAGTGCTGCTGAGGAGGTAAGAGAGACTCCCACCACCACCGCTGTACTGGCAGCCATCAGCCTGGCTTGTGGCTCAGCAGAACTCTCGCTGTGGGAGCGCACTGACCACCAGGAGGAAGCTCCTGCATTAAGCATCTGCCCTGGTGGTCAGTGTGTGTCATAGCAACCAGTCATTACCATTCTTTCTGCCATTAGGGTCAATTTGCATATTACCCTTTTATTATATAGGATAGAGGCCTACTGCCTAGGTGGAGGCCGGCTGGTTTGCCCTGAAGCGTGTCCCAGATCAGGGTGGGGGGTCCCATCGAGGTGCCCAACCAGCCTGGGTGAGGGGCTGAGGGTTATTTTCAGGCTGGCCACAGTCCCTTCAGTGTGGGGGTCCCTACTGAGGTGCCTGGCCAGCCTGGGTGAGGGGCTGAGGACCATTTTGAGACTGGCCAAACCCCCTTTACAGTGGGGGATCCTGCCTTGCCAGTTTGGGTGAGGGGCTGATGACTGTTTGCAAGCTGGCCAAGCCCCCTAGCAGGAACCCTCATCCCATTGAGGGTGTGGTTAGTCTGGATGAGTGGCTGATGGCTCTTTGCAGGCTGGTCAAGTCCACCAGCAGGAACCCTCACCCCATGAGGGTATTGCCATCCTGGGTGAGGGGCTGATGGCTGTTTGCACACTGGCCATGACCCCCAGCAACCCAAGCTCCCAGAGAGGCTGTCTGGAAGCAGGTATCTGAGATTTATTTATCTTCTATATTTGAAATTTTGTTGCCTTGAGTGGAGGCCACAGTCATCCAGGGCAGGCTAACAGCTTGGCTTCCTGCATCACGGGGACAACCATGCCTCCTGCTTGCTCCAGTTCCATGGCTGCCGGCCACCATCTTGGTTGGGTTAATTTACATATAGTCACTCTGATTGGCTGGTGGGTGTGGCTTTGGGTGTAGTGGAGTGACATCAATTTGCATGTTTCTCTTTTATTAGTGTAGATATATTTTACAAGGCTAAATAAGACACAAAATTATTGTTTTAAAAATCTCATCACTTTAGTTAAGTTTATTCCTAGGTATCTTAATTTTTTTGGTGTGATGGTAAATGGGATTGCTTTTTTAGTCTCTCTTTCTATAAGTTCACAATTGGTGTATAGAAATGCCACAGATTTCTTGGTGTTAATTTTGTATCCTGCTACATTGCTGAATTCATTTATTAAGTCTAATAATTTTTTGGTGGAGTCTTTAGGGTTTGGGTTTTTTTTATGTACAATATCATGTCTTCTGCAAATAAGGACAGTTTTACTTCTTCTTTTCCAATTTGGATGCCTTTTATTTCTTCTTCTTGTCTAATCACAATGGCTAATACTTCCAGTACCATGTCGAACAGGAGTGGTGAGAGTGGGCATCCCTGTCTTGTTGCTGTTCTAAGGGAAAATAGTTTTAGTTTTTGCCCATTGAGAATGATATTGGCTTTGGGTTTGTCATATATGGCTTTTATTATGTTGAGGTACGATCCTTCTATTCCCACCTTGCTGAGAGTTTTTATCAAAAATGGGTGTTGGATTTTGTCAAATGCTTTTTCTGCATCAATTGATATGACTATGTGGTTTTTATCTCTCAATTTGTTTATGTGATGTATCGCATTTATTGATTTGCGAATATTGTACCATCCTTGCATCCCTGTGATAAATCCTACTTGGTCATGGTGTATGATCTTTCTGTTGTACTACTGGATCTGATTTGCTAGGATTTTGTTGAGGATTTTGGCATCTATGTTCATGAGGGATATTGGCCTGTAATTCTCTTTCATTGTGTTGTCTCTATCTGGTTTTGGTATTAAGGTAATGCTGGCTTCATAGAATGAGCTTGGAAGTGTTCCTTCCTCTTGAATTTTCTGGAATAGTCTGAGGAGGATAGGTTTTAGTTCTTCCTTGAACGTTTGGTAAAACTCCCATGTGAAGCCGTCTGGCTCTGGGCTTTTGTTTGCTGGAAGCTTTTTGATTACTGCTTCAATTTCTTCCATAGTTATCGACCTATTGAGATTTTTAGATTCTTCCTGATTGAGTTTTGGAAGGTTGTAGTTTTCTAGGAATATATCCATTTTCTCCAAATTGTCCAATTTGTTGGAATAGAGTTGTTCATAGTATTTTTTTAAACAATCCTTTGTATTTCTGTGGGGTCTGTTGTTATTTCTCCTCTTTGATTTCTGATTTTATTTGGGTCCTTTCTCTTTGCTTCTTGGTAAGCTTGGCTAAAACCTCATCAGAGATCTACAAACACAAAGATATCTAACTAAAGTAAACTTCAAAAAGCAACAAGACTTTCATATGACAAATCAAACAAGAGACCTGAAAAACAGTAACAGCATAATAGAGTAAAAGCATCATAAAAATAAAGAATGGACTGAATGAAGAAGGCCTTTGCCTTTTATTTATATTTATAAACAAATATGGCTGGCTTCATATAAAAGGACAAATTATTTTGAAATGAAGGATACTCAAAGAAAAATAATTAATAACTATTATATTTTTAGAAGATTTTTACCTCCTGTAAGAAAGATAAGCTTTGATAGTTTAAACATAGTAAAATAAGGATACTACAGAATTTGGTGAATTTATCAATCCACCAAAGTTACCTGAACTTTCAACTTAAAGTACTTATTTATATTAATTTTGAATCACTGAGGACATTCTTTCCAAAAGAGATAGTAAATACTGGGTGCAATGTCATTGTTTTTGGGGAAACATTATATTAAGAGCTTAAAATGGGCAACATTTGCTTTTCTTCTTAAAATCAAGTTTTTAAAAATCCCAACAGGTAAAACTGGCTAAAAAAACTTAATTATATTATGAATGATAACTAACCAGGGTGGAGAAAATTAAGGAAAGATAAAACCTGATTTCATTAGTTGATATATTAACATTTGTTCCAAAATGCTTCCTACTATTTAAAAGGGAACCTCATTGGCTTGATGACTATTTTATCACAATAGCCCTTGTTTTTGTTTTTGTTTTTCAAAACAACACATACTACACACAGAGAAATATTTAAGGGGAAATATTTAATTTTAATTATTGGCATTCAATGGGGCAGAAATATAAGAAGTGGGATATTCCTTGTCCATCTGGAGTCTATTAAAGTCTAAGTTAGAACCTTATTTTCCCAGAGGGTAGAAAATGTTTCTAAATCTATTTCTAAAGGTCTGAATAAAACAAGCTCAGAGCTGTGAGTTCAGATTGATACAAGAGGTTAAACTCTAAAGCCAAAATGACAGCCTCTTATTAAAATGGCATGCTCTAAAAGAATCACTGAAAAAGTCTGGTTTTAACAGCAAGTCCCTTATTTGGATGTGCCTAATATTTACAGGCTTGATATTTCATTTTTTACGCAATTTGCTAAAAATACAAAGAAATATCACAGACTGATAGAAGGCGTAACTCAGAAAGACTTACTCGAGCCTAGAGTGAGATGTAACAGCTGGATATGTCTGTGGGAATAGTTCTGTTATCCTGAGAGCTCTGCTGCCTTGTCTTTTAGGGCATAAAGCTAGTTTTTCTGCTTTAAAGTAGCCAATGTTCATTTCTTCTCAGGCCCGTGTGCAACTACTATCTTGGGGAATGACCCTCTGGTGATGTGCAGTAGCTTACAAGGGGCTGGGATTTAAATGGAGATTTAAGACTCGGCTACTAGGAATCTATACCAAGATATTCTAATCACCAGGATTATCTGCTGAAGGCTGGCAGGCTCTCAAGCACATGAAGTCCAGAGAAATAGCTTTAGCAACGGTATTATGAAATTAGAACTTCATAGTAAGGTATCTTTTCAGGAAAGTAGAAATTTGAGTGCACCAGGACTAGGCAGTATCTTGGGAACCAAGAAATCTCATAGGCTGAAAAGAGTCAATATTCTGTATTTTTTTAAAAAAAATTCCTCACTATTATACATAGCACCTCTACACCTCAGAATATAGTTCTCAGTATTCCTTGTTGAACTGCTTTTCATCTAGATTCTATTCCTTGGGAGACTGAAGCTGAAAGTTTTCCCCAGGCCAAATAGATTTTTTTTTTTTTTTTTTGGTATTCTGTCATTTAACACAGCAACCTCACACTTCTTTTTAGATATTTTCTCTTGTGCGTGGTATGTATGTTATCTTCATTCGCTGTGGTGTTCTTATCTGGCATTTAAAATTCCCAGCTGTAAACCAGGTTTCAAGAGAAAGCTGAACCCTGTGTCTCTGAATTTCCAATATTTTTTCTTTCTCTCACAGATATCATTTGTGGTGAACAGGACAGGCAAGGTCATGTATTAATAATATTCATTAAAACATTACTTTCCAGATGAAAATTTAAATAAAATTATTTCATTTGCATGAATACAAGGTTTAGTTGTGGAAATATGACTCTGAATAGAACAATTCTTTATTAAAGAATATGATTGTCCTCTAATGCAGAAAGGTGAAATACTATTGAGGGCTGACTTTCGTTTAAAGTTTGAGGGTAGTCTGAAAAATAAAAACAGAGTGATTACAGCTAAGTTTATAAGTTGCCAGTAGGAGTACTGTAGACACAAGATGTTGGATATCTGCTGAAGTTATGTAACTAAGCATTTTTTCCTTGTAATGCTGATTCCAAAAACATTTTTTCCTTTAGTGTAATACTTTAACTTGTATGTGAGGTCTGAGCTATTCTTTTATAATGTCAAGGCAACTATTTTGTGTAACACCTTGTGATGATCATCCCATCTAATAAAAGAGTAATATGCAAATTAGGCATTACTCCATCACAAAGATGGCCGCCCCCATAGCCACAAGATGGTGGCGCCCATAGGCATATCCTATCTAATAAAAGACTAATATGCAAATTAGGTGTCAATCCATCACAAAGATGGCCACTCCCATAGCCACAAGATGGCGGCGTCCAGTCTGGCTTAGCCCCGCCACTGAAGTGGTCAGGCCTGTTAGCCAGGCAGGTGGCAGGGGCGGCAGGGAGCCCGAGAGGCAGAACAGGAGATCAGAGGGGGCTGGGGGCCCCTGCCCAGGCCAGAGGCCTTCACCAAAGACCTCAGACATGGGCAAGGACAGAGCTGGTGATCGGTGGGGGCAGGGGCAGAGCCCATGATCAGAGGGGTATGAGGGTGCCCAACCAGGCATATGGCCTGTGCCAGAGGCCTAAGGCCTCGGCAGGGGAAAGGCCAGAATTTGCAGGGGCCTGGGCTCCACAGAGCCAGCGATCAGAGGGGCAGTGGCAGAGCCTGCGATTGCAGGGGCCTGGGGGTCCCCTGCCCAGGCCTGTAGCCTTGGCCAGAGGCTGCAGTGGGGCAGGGGCAGAGCCAGTGATCTCAAGGCCTGGGCAGGGGCAGAGCTGGTGATTGGAGGGGCAGAGGCGGAGCCTGCAATCGCAGGTGTTGGGCATGAACGGAGCCGACAATGCAGGGGTCTAGAGATCCTCTGCCCAGGCCTGTAGCCTTGGCCACAGGCTGCAGTGGGGCAAGGGTGGAGCTGGCAATCACAGGGGTCTGGGGGTCCTCTGCCCAGGGCTGCAGCCTTGGTCAGAGGCTATCAGTGGGGCAAGGGCAGAGACGGCAAAGGCAGGGAGCAGGATCAGAGATGGTGATGGTAGAGGCCTGGGCTCTGTGAACCTGGCAATCAGAGGGGCTTGGGGGTCTTCTGTACAGGCCTGCAGTCTTAGGCAGAGACTCAAGGCCTGGGCAGGGTCGGAGCCGGTGACTGCAAGGGTTTTGGGGTCCCCTACCCAGGCCTGCATCCTCTGCCAGAGATTATAGGCCTGGGCAGGGATGGAGCTAGGATTGGAGGG
>PVJC01044495.1:0-14051 GCA_004026665.1 Murina feae
TGCTCAGCTGGCGGAGGGCCAGTGCCACATCTCCCTCACCAAGGCTGAGGTCCAGGGCGCCCTGGAGAAGCTTGGCGTCCAGCCGGCTGACCTCCCAGGGCTGCGCCTGTATGTGGCAGCATCCGTCATTGAGTCTCCAGGTGAGTGCTTTGCCCGGTTGTGACTCCAGACCTAGCCTCTGACCTCTGAGCTGACCCTCTGTCCTCCAGCACCAGCACCCCCCCCCTTTTCTTACCCTCACGTGGGACCCAAAGCCAAGAAGGAGCCGAGCCTCTCCACCCGGGCTGCTGGGAAGCAGCGCCTGCCCCTCTGTTTACTTTTCGCTCATCCGTCCACCCGTCCAGCCATCGACCCTCGGTCCTTCCCCCCTTTCCCCTCGCAGGCATTTATGCGCTGTCTGTGCGCTGCTCCTGGTGGCTCAGCAAGCGAATGAGGGGAGACGGCCTGTGCCCTGTGCCCGAGGAGCTGCCGCTGGGTGGGCGGGAAGCCCTTGAGCTGCCCCTGCTCTCCTGCCCCGCTCCTGGGCCGCCACCTTCCCGCGTCTGCCATGTCTTGCAGGGGGAGAGCTGGAGGAGGCCGAGCTCACATCCTGGCGTTTCGTGTCCTCTCCCTTCTCCTTGGACCTTCGCCACACCAAGCGCCACCTCGTGCCTGGGGCCCCCTTTCTGCTGCAGGTTTCCTCTGCGGGGGAGGAGCGTGGCGGGAGGCGCGGAGGGCGCCCGCAGGAGGGCCATGGCCCCTCTTCTCTCTTTGACGCCCCTCCACCCACCTAGGCACTGGTCCGAGACATGTCAGGCTCCCCCGCCTCTGACATTCCTGTCAAAGTTGCTGCCAAGTTCTCTCTGGGATCTGCTTCTGAAATACGTGACTTTCAGCGAAATACAGATGGGCGCGGCCAAGTCCATATCTCCATCAACATCCCTCAGACCACCTCGGAAGTGCAGCTCTCAGTAGGACTCCGCCCCCCGCCCCCCTCGGGGGCATGGGGAGGGCGGGAAGGGCAGGGGGCGGAGCTGGTGCTTGGGTCCTGGCCCCTGACCCTGCTGCTCCCACCTCCCCCCTTTCTCCAGGTGTCTGCAGGCTCCCCCTATCCAGCCACAGCCAAGCTCACCGTGAGAGCCCCACCCTCCGGAAGCTCGGGGTTCCTGGCCCTTGAACGGCTGGATCCTCAACCCCCCCGAGTTGGGGACACTTTCCGCCTGAACCTGCGAGCCGTGGGCGTCCCAGGGGCCAGCTTCTCCCATTACTACTACATGGTGTGCAGGAGGGTGGTGCAGGGAGGGCTTGGCGTGAGGAGCCCTGGGGCCGGTGGTTCAGGCTGGGCGTGCAGTGAAGAGGGAACCACTCTCGCCCCAGGTCCTGTCTGGGGGACAGATCGTGTCTGTGGGCCGAGAGCCCAGGGGGGCACTGACCTCGGTCTCCGTGCTCGTGAACCACCGCCTGGCGCCCTCCTTCTACTTTGTGGCCTTCTACTACCACGGGGGCCTCCCAGTGGCCAACTCCCTGCGGGTGGACGTCCAGGCTGGGGCCTGTGAGGGCAAGGTAACCATCGAGGTGGGGGAGGCAGGAAGGGACGAGAAGAAGCGCTCCCCTCTGACCCCTCCACCCCCCGTGCAGCTGGAGCTGAGGGTGGACAGGCACAAGGACTACCAGCCTGGGGAGATGCTGAAGCTCCAGCTGCACACGGACTCTGCGGCCCTGGTGGCCCTGGGGGCTGTGGACATGGCTCTGTACGCTGCGGGCGGCAAGGCCCACAAGCCCCTGGACATGGGCAAGGTTTGCGAAGACCCTCTCCCCAGCCCAGCCTCGTCCTCTCAGACTCATCCCAGCTGCCAGCCCCCTCCTCCCAGCCTCCCTCAAGCCGTGGGCCTTAGGCCTTACTTCCCCACTGTCTGTGCCTCACATCTGTCCATCCCGCCCTGGCCCACAGCCAGCCCTGCCTCTCAGCCATCTTGTCTCGGCAACAGCCCTGCCTGTTCTTGTCAGGTCTTCGAAGTCATGAACAGCTACGACCTGGGGTGTGGTCCTGGGGGCGGGGCCAGCGCCCTGCAGGTGTTTGAGGCGGCCGGGCTGGCCTTTTCTGATGGACACCGGTTGACTTCGCCCAGAAATAGTGAGACCAGAGGAGGAGGTGGGATGGGTGGGGGGAGGCAAAGTGAGAAGGAGGGCCCTGAGGGGTAAGAAGGGAGGAGGGGCGCAGGCAAGGAGGCCACCACCAGGGCTTGGCTGAGGCCCTGCTTCTCTCCCAGGTCTGAGTTGTCCCAAGGAGGAAAAAACCCGGAAAAAGAGAAACGTGAACTTCCAGAAAGCAATTAGCGAGAAGTGTGAGTTGTGGGTGCAGGTGAAGCTGCTTGCACCCCCGGGGTCAGGGGGAGGGGTCTGCCTCTCGCTCCTCTGCTCCCGAGGGGCCAGGCTGCGGGGGGCCCCAGGATTCGGGGCCAGAGGGCCAAGTCCTGGGTAGGTGGTGGGTGGGCAGGAGGCTCTGCGCGGCCTCCTGAGCGCCTCGTTGCCAGTGGGCCCTGTGTACCTGGAGGTCCGAGGGGGACGGAGGGCGTCCGTGCTCACCCTCGGCCCTGCAGTGGGCCAGTACACTTCCCCAGTGGCCAGGCGCTGCTGCCAGGACGGGCTGACGCGGCTGCCCATGACCCGCTCCTGCGAGCAGCGGGCGGCCCGGGTGCCGCAGCTGGCCTGCCGAGAGCCCTTCCTGTCGTGCTGCCAGTTTGCCGAGGTCCTGCGCAAGAAGACCCGGGCCAGGGGCCAGGTGGGCCTCGCCCGAGGTGAGCCAGGGGCCGGGGCTTGGCACGGGCGGGGAGCCTGGGCGGGCAGGCCCTCCTCACCATGCCGTGCGGTCCCCAGCCCTGGAGGTCCTGCAGGAGGAGGACCTGATGGAGGAAGACGACATTCCTGTGCGCAGCTACTTCCCGGAGAACTGGCTCTGGAGGGTGGAGTCCGTGGACCGCTTCCTCCAGTGAGGGCGCCTGGTGGGCCCGCCTGTGCCTGGGCAGGGTCGGGCCAGCCCAGGCTGTGACGGCTGCTCACCTTTCCCACCACAGGTTGTCATCGCTGCCGTTCCCCGACTCTCTGACCACCTGGGAGATCCACGGTGTGAGCCTGTCCAAAACAACAGGTGGGGCTGTCTGCCGGCTCCGCCCTCCGCGCTGCCACCCCCCCCCCCCCCACTCCCTCTTCCTTTATTGCAAGGAAAGGGGTGTAGACAGCGGGGCAGAGATGGTCACCCTGCCCCACCAGTGGCTAACATGCCCCCAGGACTCTGATGTCCCCCCGTCCCCACACCTCGCTCCACAGGCCTGTGTGTGGCCACACCAGTCCAGCTCCGAGTGTTCCGCGAATTCCACCTGCACCTCCGCCTGCCCGTCTCCGTGCGCCGCTTTGAGCAGCTCGAGCTGCGGCCTGTCCTGTACAACTACCTGGACACAGATCTGACCGTGAGGCCTGCGGGGGCCTGGGTGCCCAGTGGGTGGGGCTGGGGCCGGGGAGGGATGAAGAGCCTAACCACCTGACTGGCCCTCCCCTCCCTCCGCAGTTGAGCGTCCACGTGGCCCCGGTGGACGGGCTGTGCCTGGCTGGGGGTGGAGGGCTGGCCCAGCAGGTGCTGGTGCCTGCACACTCCGCTCGGCCTGTTGGCTTCTCTGTGGTGCCCACGGCGGCCGCCGCTGTGTCCCTGAAGGTGGTGGCTCGAGGGTCCATGGAGTTTCCCGTAGGGGATGCAGTGTCTAAGATTCTAAAAATTGAGGTGAGTGGAGCCCCCCTGAAGCCAGCTCCCCAGACTCCCAGATTTACCCCGTGACTCCCAGCACCCTCTCTGCTGGCTGGGCCAGAGGCCCACCACCCAAACCCAACTCCTTGGTCAGTTTTCCTCTACAAGTCTGATCCCATTCTGCCTCCAAAGTTCAAATCCAAGTCCAGGGAGTGTGCACTGGGGGTGGGGGTGGCGGGCAGCTGTAGCCAGGCGAGGGGTGGCCTCTCAGAGCTCTGTTTCCCCTGAGACAGAAGGAAGGCGCCCTTCACATGGAGGAGCTGGTCTACGAGCTCAACCCCCTGGGTGAGTGGCCCTGGCCGCCGCAGCGCCCTACGAGGGTTGTAGGTGGAGGAGATGGACACCAGGCAGACTGACAACTTCCCTATCTCCCCAGACTACCGAGGCCGGACCCTGGAAATTCCTGGCAGCTCTGATCCCAATATTATCCCTGATGGAGACCACAGCAGCTTTGTCAGGGTCACAGGTGGGCGTGCCCTCCAGTCCCTTCCCAGCGGCCACCCTGATGCCTGTGAAACCTGCTTGGTGCCATGACCCTCTGACCCTGGGTCCCAGTCCTGCTCTCTCTCCTTAACCCCCTCTTTCCCCTGTAGCCTCAAGTCCACTGGACACCCTGGGCTCCGGGGGGGCCTTGTCAGCAGGAGGCGTGGCCTCCTTCCTCAGGATGCCACGGGGCTGCGGGGAGCAAACCATGATCTTCTTGGCTCCGACCCTGGCTGCTTCCCGCTACCTGGACAAGACGGAGCAGTGGAGCGGGCTGCCCCCAGAGACTAAGGACCACGCGGTGGACCTGATCCAGAAAGGTTCTGGCGCAGGGCGAGCGGGGGGTGGGGCAGGCCATTAAGGGTGATGGGCACCCCAGGCGGCTGGTGGGGGGAAGGGGGTACCCAACCGGAATGGGGAGCATGGCCTCGGGCACAAACAGCAGCCGCCGCTCCTCTCCAAGGGTACATGCGGATCCAGCAGTTCCGGAAACCGGACGGCTCCTACGGGGCGTGGCTGCATCGGGAAAGCAGCACCTGGTGAGCCTGGGAGGGTGCTCTGGTCTCTGAGAGCTGGCGGGCTGCTGGGGGCAGGCCCAGGTACAACGGGAGGGTGACTAACCAGGTGTCTGGGGGAGTGGCCTGTGTTTCCTACGGGGACCAGTCCCTATCCCCCGCTGTCACTTCCCTCCTCTAGGCTCACAGCCTTTGTGTTGAAGGTACTGAGTTTGGCCCAGGAACAGGTGGACGACTCCCCTGAAAAGCTGCAGGAGACGGCCAAGTGGCTGCTGTCCCAGCAGCAGGCCGACGGTTCATTCCGCGACCCCTGTCCCGTTATCCACAGGGACATGCAGGTGTGGCTGGAGGCGGGGCCCGGGTGCCGCTGGGCGCTCTCCTGGCCCCGCCCCTCGTGGCTGACAGCTTCTCTCCCCGCACTGACCAGGGGGGCTTGGTAGGAAATGACGAGACAGTGGCCCTGACGGCCTTTGTGGTCATCGCCCTTCATCACAGCCTGGCCGTCTTCCAGGACAGGAGTGCAGAGCAGCTGAAGCAGAGAGTGGTAAGGGCGCCGCGCCTGCCCGCGCCCCCTGCGGCTCCTCAGGGCCCAGGGGTCCGCCCACCGACCTTCCTCCCGCGTCCTTCTAGGAAACTTCCATCTCCAATGCAAACGCATTTTTGGGGGCGAAAGCAAGTGCTGGGCTCCTGGGCGCCCACGCAGCCGCCATCACGGCCTACGCACTGACGCTGAGCAAGGCCTCTGAGGACCTGCGGGACGTGGCCCACAACAACCTCATGGCCATGGCCCAGGAGACGGGCGGTGAGTCCAGGGGGCCGCGGGCCTGAGGGAACCGCAGCCCAGAAGGGACAGCAGCCCCTGCAGGGGTGCGGGGCCGGCAGGAGAGTTGGTGGCAGCAGGGCCAGGCGGCCGGCCTCCTGCTCATGGCTGGTCGCCCTCCCTCCCAGATAAGCTGTACTGGGGCACGGTCATCAATTCTCAGAGCAACGTCGTGTCGCCCACACCGGCCCCTCGCAGCCCAGCAGAGCCTGTGCCCCAGGCCCCGGCCCTGTGGATTGAAACCACAGCCTACGGCCTGCTGCACCTGCTGCTCCGGGAGGGCCGGGCAGAGATGGCGGACCAGGTTGCAGCCTGGCTCACCCACCAGGGCAGCTTCCAAGGGGGATTCCGCAGCACCCAGGTAGGGGCTCCTTAGGTCTCTGGGGTGGGCGGCCCTGGAACCAAGCGCCTGAGTCCCGGTCCAACCTCCCCAGGACACGGTGATCGCCCTGGACGCGCTGTCTGCGTACTGGATCGCTTCCCACTCTCCCGAGGACAGGGAGCTCAACGTGACCCTCAGCTCCCAGGGCCGGAATGGGTTCAAGACCCACGTGCTGCAGCTGAACAACCACAAACCTCAGGGGATAGAGGAGGAGCTGCAGGTGACCACACCCTCACCCGGCAGCAGGACACCTGGGCCTAGTGTGTGGGCCAGGACTTCCCGGCCCGCCCATCCCTCGCCCACCTGGTGCCCTGTGGGAAGGCTTCCGGCTGAGCTGCTGGAGAGCCACCCAGTCTCAGCTGCAGGTTCCTCCAGGCAGTAACGCGCCGGGGGAGGGTGGGGGCGCGCCGGGCAGCGGGGGAGGCTGAGTGAAGTAGTGCACGTGGAGGCGTCAGCTCGGGCGGGCGGGAGGGGAGAGGAGGAGCAGGGCTGTCTCTAGGGAGGAGGGAAGTTAGAATAAACAGCGTGCCTTCCTGTGCCCTTCTGACATCACTTTCCCTCTTCTGTCCCCGAAAGTTTTCCTTGAGCAACAAGATTAACGTGAAGGTGGGAGGAAACAGCAAAGGAACCTTGAAGGTGAGAGCCTGCAGCACGGGCGCCAGCCAGGCCAGCAGGGGGCGCTGGGGTCTGGAGGGGGAGCAGGAAGACACACAGGGTTGTGTGCCCCTGGGTGCTGGCCTGCACCTCCCCCATCGAGCCACAGGCCCTGCTTCCTCCTTTTCCGTTGTCTGCTGTCTGCCTGACACAGCCCCTTCACCAGCTGCCCAGCTGCCCCTCCCCCCTGAGCCTCTCTGTCCCCTGATTCCCCGGGGCCTTGTCACTTGGTCTCTGATGGGGGTAGGGGTCGGGGTGTGGGGGCGCTAAGACAGCCTAGAGCTCCTCCCACGCCCAAGCCCCAACGCTCTGAGCTGTCAGACTAGCCTTGGGACTTCCCTCCCCCCTCTCCCCTCCCCTGCCACACAGGTTGGGGGCCTGTACCTCCCTGGCCAGACGGGGGGGGGGGGTACCCGTCACATATGTCTCCTGGCCTTGAATGTCCTCCCCCTGCTTCTCTTCCCATGAGGCAACCTCTTCCTCCTCCTCATGCCTCGGCCCAGAGCCTTTCCCTGGTCCCGAGGGCAGGCCCTGCCTCTCGCCTCACTGTCCACCCGCCTCACTGTCCACCCGCCTCACTGTCCACCCGCCTCACTGTCCACCCGCCTGGCCGTTCATGTTCTCTGCTGGTCAGGAGGGAGATGGGAAGGGCCAGGCCTCAAAGCCCTCGCCAGGGCGGTGCCTGAGCTGTGCGCTGGAGAGAGGCCTGGGCCCAGGTGCCATGTTCCCTCCACGCCCCTTGCTGAGCCAGGTCCTCCGCACCTACAACGTCCTGGACATGCAGAACACGACCTGCCAGGACCTTCAGATCGAGGTGACAGTCCTGGGCCATGTGGAGTACACACGTGAGTGCTGGGGGCGGGGCCACGGGCCTCCAGGGGCTGGTGCAGGGGCAGAGTCTCAGTGCCCCCCCCCCCCCACAGTGGCAGCCGAGGAGGACTACAAGGACTACGAGTACAACTACGGCGAGAACCAGGAGGACTTGGCGGGGGACGACCCGGGGGCCCTTTCCCAGCCCGTGACACCCCTGCAGCTGTTTGAGGGGCGGAGGAGCCGCCGCAGAAGGGAGGCACCCAAGGTGGTGGAGGAGCAGGAGGCCCGCGTGCAGTACTCCGTGTGCATCTGGTGAGCCTGCGGGCGGGCGGGTGGGTGAGCGGGCGGCTCTGCCCGCTGGGCAGGGCACCAGATCACAGGGCTCATCTCTCTGCAGGCGGAATGGCAAGGTGGGGCTGTCGGGCATGGCCATCGCGGACATCACCCTCCTGAGCGGATTCCACGCCCTGCGGGCTGACCTGGAGAAGGTGGGGTCGTGCCCTCAGGAGCCCCTGCAGGTGACCCTCTGTGGCCGCCTCCCTGAGACCCTCTCTTTCTCTGCAGCTGACATCCCTCTCTGACCGTTACGTGAGTCACTTTGAGACTGAGGGGCCCCACGTCCTGCTGTACTTCGACTCGGTGAGCAGGGAGGTGGCGGGCGTGGGCCACTGGGGGGAGGAGGGGCACTGCAGGGGGCCGCGCGCCCAGGGAGGCAGGACAAGAGGGAGGCCATGCTGGCAGGGCAGGGGCCAGTCAGCAGGGGGTGCGGAGAGTGAGCCTGTCCTAAAGCCGACTGTATTCAACCTGAGGGTTGCTTTGTGGTCCTTTTCACGGGCGGTCCTAGAAAGGCGTCCTTTCTTTAGGAAGTGACGCTGACCATAGGTGCGTTGTCTTTTCTCTGTGGCCTAGTTGGCTGAAACCAAGTTTTCAACCCTCTGAGGGCCCTCAACATTTTTTGGATGTTTACTATAGCCTCTTGGAGAAAATGTGAAAAAGTCATGTTCATACTTAACACCATTAGCCAGGTGTGTGGGGTCAGGAAAGACCCCTCCCCAGTGTGCAGAGGGGCCAGACCCTGTTCTGGGGAGCCTGGCAGGGGAGTTGGTTAAACACAGTGGGAAAGGAGTCGGCAAAACAGCAGCCCTGTGGGGGAGCGGGGATGGGGGCGGGAGGGGTGCCGGCCCCACTGCTTGCTTGCGTGGGCCTGCGGGTCCCAGAGGGTGGGCATAGTGGTTGCAGCTGCCCTAGTGGCAGAGGAAGGAGGCCCTGGATGTATCTGGTGAAGCGAAGCTGCCAGGAGGGGTGGGTTTGGGGGCAGACAGAGTGGCTTTGGAGAATTTGTGCGTCCTGCAGAAGTCCTAATGGAGGAGCAAGGCTGACCATTTTGTTTGGCAATCAGCCAGGAAGGGGCTGGGGAGCGTGAGGACGGCAGGCGAGGGGAGGTCAGAACAACCAGTCAGCAGCAGGGACACCCGGAAGTGAAGCCTGAGCTTAAGGGGAGCTTCGCATGGTGTGTCCGCGAGGCGACGCCGCACAGGCGTTCGGGGACCGGGTGGGGCCAGGGCGGTCACCATCTGGGCAGTGAGGTCAGCAGGGACCTTGGGAGCAGTTGTTAGTGTTCTGGCAGCCGGAAGGTCACAGAATGTGAAGGACACGGAAGATGAGGCAGCGGATGCCAGGGACAGGCCAAAGAAGTGTCACACAGGCCCGTGGAGCCCTGACACCCCCCCACCCACCCCACAGGTCCCCACCTCCCGAGAGTGCGTGGGCTTTGGAGCTGTGCAGGAGGTGGCTGTGGGGCTGGTGCAGCCGGCCAGCGCCACCCTGTACGACTACTACAACCCTGGCAAGTCCCCTGGACCCCGGGAGGTTGGGGCACCAGGACTGGGGCTGTGGAGGGGCAGGGCGGTCCTGGGGCTCCAGAGGACTGGCTGGCAGGAGGGCAGGTGCCCTAACGCCCCTTTCTGCTCTCCTCCAGAGCACAAGTGCTCTGTGTTTTACGGGGCACCAACTAAGAGCAAACTCCTGTCCACGCTGTGCTCTGCGGACGTCTGCCAGTGTGCAGAGGGTGAGGCCCGGGGGTGGGGGGAGGGGGGAGGGGGAAGGGGCCGGGGCGGCTGGCCTCACCTCACCTGGGCCCTGCTTTCAGGGAAGTGCCCTCGACAGCGGCGTGCCCTCGAGCGGGGACTGATGGAGGAGGAGGGCTACAGGATGAAGTTTGCCTGCTACTACCCCCGCGTGGACTACGGTCAGTCCCCGCCCTCGGGGTCTAGTGGGGGCCCCACAGGCAGCCCGGAGCTCACCTTCCTCCCATCCCCTCACCCCTCACAGGCTTCCAGGTTAAGGTTCTCCGAGAAGATTCCAGAGCTGCCTTCCGCCTCTTCGAGACGAGTGTCACCCAAGTGCTGCACTTCTGTACGCGGGCCGGTGGCTGGGGTGGAGGGAGCTGTGGTCCATGCGGGTGCCCAGAACAGTGAACCTGCAGAGGCGGCTGAGCTCACACCCCTCAGCCTCTTAGGAGCTCGGGGCTTGTCACAGGAAGGCAACGCCTGCAGGGAGGGGTGGGCTCAGCAGGGCGTGTGCAAGGCCTGGCCGTGCCCGTCCCCTCTGACAACTCCTGTCTGTCCCCCTCAGCCAAGGATAACCAGGCCGCTGTGGGTCAGACCCGGAACTTTCTGGTTCGAGCCTCTTGCCGCCTTCGCTTGGAACCTGGGAAGGAGTATTTGATCATGGGTCTGGACGGGGCCACCCACGACCTCAAGGGACAGTGAGTTCGCTGGGCCTGGGGTCTCTTGCTTCCCTCACACCTCCTGCGGGCGAGGATCCCAGCACCAGGCCCTGCCCTCAGGTGCCAGGTGCTACGGGCTTGCTCCCGTCTGCCTGTCTGGACCCTGGCTGATGGCCCTCTGCCCCTGCAGACCCCAGTACCTGCTGGACTCGAACAGCTGGATCGAGGAGATGCCTTCTGATCGCTTGTGCCGGAGCACCCGCCAGCGGGCAGCCTGCGCCCAGCTCCGTGGCTTCCTGCAGGAGTACGGCACTCAGGGCTGCCAGGTGTAGGGTTGCCACCCCTCTCCTCCTGGGAGGGGCCCCAGGGCTGGGCCCGAGACTCAATAAAGACCTTACACAGCCAAGCGTCAGTGTGTGTGTCTCAGCTCAGTGCCTTCTAGGTCCTGCTGGGCCAGGGTTTGTGAATCTCGGGCTCTCGGAGCAGATTCGTGACCCACGGGCTTCGCCTCCACACCATGGCCCACCTTCACCGTGGAGCAGGCCCTCCACTGCCGGCGTGGCCAGTCTCGCCGGCTGTCCCGGCACATTGGCCCGTGGGACTGTTTTCACTGCGACCGGTCTGTGGGGAGCCTTGTGGCATTGGGGCAACAGGGTTGCATCGCCCCCAGGTCCGGTTTCTTCTGGGACTGGCCTGAGCCACACCCAAGGCTGCCTTTGTGCTTGCTGATCCTCTTTACTGCGGTCAGCCCTCCCCACTGGCCGCCTCGCTCCCTGCAGTTGGGGCGCCCTTGGGTCTGAAGGGCTGACCTAGAAGCCCACCGAGCGGCTTGCTGACATGCACAGCCTGCCATCCAGTCAACGGGAACGGGCCTCTCTCCATGCCCTGCCGCTGGGCGTGTGGTCCTGTGGGCCCTGGGTGGCATCTAACCTCGCCTGGGAGAAGGGGTGGGAGGGCTGCCGGAGGAGGTGCCATCGAAGCTGGGCTCTGAAGAGAGCGAGGACAGCAGGGCAGGGCCCAGCATATGACGCATCAGGTCGGCATTTGGATTTGGAGGGTGGTGGGGAGATGGGGCTGGGCCGATGTGGGAAGGGCTGTTTACAAGCACACCCGCCGCTCTCTGGGTCACCGCCCCCCCCCCCGCCCCCCGCCCTGCCTCCCCAGCACTCCAGAGGCTGCCTAGGCCTCCACTGCTGGACGCAGCCAGTCTCGCCGGGCCAGGGTTTGCGTAATCTTGGGCTCTCTTGGAGCTGATGGCCCTGGGGTGCCTCCCCTCCCAGGTGACTCATCAGGATTTCATCCCTCATCGGACCACTGAGAAGACTTGTGACCCTGCTTGCCCATCAGGCCTCGCTTCCCACAGCCGCCTCCATGCTGACGGCTATGCCCGTGGGTCCCATTTGCTGCACACCCCACAGCCCCGGGTGCTGGGGTCAATTTGGAGCCAGGGCTGAGGAATTAGGGAATGGCGTGGGCCTCGGGTCACCTCTAACCTTTAACCCCAGGAGGCCTAACCTCTATGCCCTCCTGTTGGCAGGGCCTCACCTCAAGACCCTCCTCTGAGCCCCTCAACCGACACCTCATCCCTAAAATTGGTCCCTGATAGTCCTACTGGTCCAGTGGGACCCTCTTACGGCTCCTGGGACAGGGCTGGACCCTGACCCCAGCTGTGGCTATTGAGCTCCTTCCTGGGGATTTTGGGGGCATGGGGCGGGGGGCACATTGAGTGGTGCTAGGAAGCCCAGTGCCCTTAGCTGGACCGTAACCTGTGGACTCTGACCCCAAAGGCAGTCCTGCTGGGTCAGCCCTAGAGCAGGTGCCTCAGGCCACAGAGCAGGAGCAAGAGGGGGGCGCCCCCAGGGCCTCGCTCTCCCTGCCCCTGGCTCCTGCCCTCAGGGCCTGAGCTACCCTGGAATTTATAAGGCAGTTCCTATTTTTGGCTTAAATTCCTCAAGTTGGTCTCTTTCTTGCAACAAAAAAGCATCAGGCACATGGCAAGAGCTCCAAGTTGGGGACCACACAGTCCTTCCTCTTCAGCTGCTGAGATGCAGTGGGCGATGATGATGATGATGGTCACACGGGAACAGGTCTGACGCGGGGAGTCTGGGCGCACGGCCGCGTGGCTCCGCCTGTGCATCGGGAGAACAGCACACGGACCGCGCTGCTCATCCTGCTTTCAGAGGGTCCTGGGGCCCTTTCCCAGGAGACAGACTCTGCAGCTTCGGCAGAGCTGATGCTGCCGGTGCAAGGTCAGGGCCGCGCTCTCCTTCCGTTCCTGATGGATCACAGGGGAAAGGCCGCTTCTTTGAAATATGGGCTCCCAAGGCCAACGGGCCTGCTGCCCTCCCAAGAATGTGCCATCCTGTGGGCGGGCCAGTGACCGGGGCGAGGCAAGGAGTCAAGGGCCCCAGAGCCGCCCGGGCAGCAAGATGTATGGTGGGGCCCCGGAGCTATAAGTGCCAGGCTGGGCTCCCCTGGCCTCCAGCCATGCTGCTGCTCGGGCTGCTGCTGCTGCTGACTGTGCTGGCCGGCGCCCGCCTGCTCTGGGGCCAGTGGCAGCGTAGGAGCCTCCACCTCCCCCCTCTTGCTCCTGGCTTCCTGCACCTGCTGCAGCCTAACCTCCCCATCCACCTGCTGGGCCTGGCTCAGACCCTCGGGCCTGTGTACAGGCTCCGCCTGGGGCTGCAAGGTGAGCCCCCTCACCCCCCCTCACGCCTGCCTGCCCAGTGGGGGGCAGGCAACGCCCTGCTGATATCGGTTGCGCCCCCAGACGTGGTGGTGCTGAGCTCTAAGAGGACCATTGAGGAGGCCATGGTCAAGAAGTGGGTGGACTTCGCCGGCCGACCCCAGATGCCATCCTGTAAGCGGGGGAGACACGGGCGGGGCCGCGGGAGGCAGGCGTGCTTCCTGGCCCCCTGACCTGCCCCCACTCGTAGCTGAGCTGGTGTCGCGGCACAACCAGGACCTCTCCCTGGGGGACTACTCCCCGCTCTGGAAGGCGCACAAGAAGCTCACACGCTCCGCCCTGCTGCTGGCCATGCGTGGCTCCATGGAGCCCCTGGTGGAGCAGTTGACCCAGGAGTTCTGCGAGGTAGTCCCCCCCCCCCCCCCCCCCCCCCCCCCCCCCCCCCCCCCCCCCCCCCCCCCCCCCCCCCCCCCCCCCCCCCCCCCCCCCCCCCCCCCCCCCCCCGCCCCCTGCCGCCCTGCCGCCCTGCCGCCCTGCCACCCCTCCCACCCCCCACAGGAGGACGCGGTGGTGCACGCCTTTCATGACTGTGTCCAGGACTTGATGAGGACCTGGGACCACTGGTCCATCCACATTTTGGACATCGTTCCCTTTCTCAGGGTGAGGCGGCGGGGTGGGGGAGGGCTGGAGGGGGGCAGGCCCGGCCCGGGCAGGTGGGCCAGGCACCCTTCTCGCGGCCACTCCCTCTCGCTCCCTTTGTTCCCTGCCCAGTTCTTCCCCAGCCCGGGCCTCCGGAGGCTGAAGCAGGCCGTGGAGAACAGGGACCACATTGTGGAGGGGCAGCTGAGGCGGCACAAGGTGGGCACTGTGCGCGGACCGGCCCTGAGCCCCGCAGCCGTGGGACTGCCCAGAGCGAGGCCCCTCTCGGCAGGCAGCCGGCGCTCAGGGCCTCCCTCCCCAGGAGAGCATGGTGGCCGGTCGCTGGCGGGACGCGATGGACTACATGCTGCAGGGGGTGGGGAAGCCGCCGGCCGAGCAGGGCTCCGGGCAGCTCCTCGAGGGGCACGTGCACATGTCCGTGGTGGACCTTTTCATCGGCGGCACCGAGACCACCTCGACCACCCTGTCCTGGGCTGTAGCATTTCTGCTTCACCACCCTGAGGTGCGCCACCTCCGCCTTGTGCAGGCTGCG
>PVJC01044496.1:0-14159 GCA_004026665.1 Murina feae
GGGGGAGACGGGAGGACAGACGGGGGGAGACGGGAGGACAGACAGGGGAGACGTGTGCTTTCCTGAAAGGCCCCCTGCTTGCCCCTCAGCTCAGGCACAGGCAGTGGACGCGGAGGAGCTGCCATCGGCAACAAGCTCGGCGCGCTCTCGGCGGCCGGCAGCACCTCACACACGCTGGCACCTGCTCCGAGGGCTGCCCTGTAAGCGTCACCCCGACCTGAAAGCACCAGCGCATTTCCTCCCAACTGGGCGCGCTCAGCCGGCTGGCAAGCTGGGCGCACATTTGGGTCAAGTCTACCCGTCCCGCCTGGCCGGGCGCTCAGCTGCCTGGAGCGTCCTCCCCGGACACCAAGGTCGGGTCCCGTCAGGGACACACAGGAACCAAGCAGTGAACGTGTGAGCAAGCAGAACCTCACATCCGTGTCTCCCTCTCTCTCTCTCTCAATCAGTAATACATTAAAGAGAGGAAATAAAAGTGAAATAAAAAGACTACAAATGCCCGAGCTCTCCTTCACAAGAGGCAGAGCTCTGGAAAGCGGGGTGAAGGCTCCAGGCTGGGGTTAGGCTCCCGCTCAGACAGACGGCCTCAACTACAAACTGGGGACAGTGCCAGCCTCGCCTCCCGGGCTGCGCCAGGGGGCCGAAGCCACGGGCTGGGAGCACAGAGGCCCCGCCGGCCGGCCGCGGCTCACCTCCATCAGCCAGTCCAGGAGGATGGCGCGCATCTTCGGCTGCAGGAGAGGGTGCCGCTGCAGCAGGTGCTGGTCCCGGAGGTACATCTTCTCCTTGTTTAACATGATTCTCCACACCTCCTCTCGGTTTGCCCAGCTAAGGACACACCACAAGCAAAGACACAGATGGGGTCAGCGTGCACCCGCCAGGCTGCGCGGGCCGTAGGGCGCAGGGCAGGCACTCACTTCAGCAGAGGCAGGGGCGAGGCTCTGGGGGGCCTGGCGCCGGGGGGCTTGTGTGCGGAAGGGGGGTACACCAGCTCGTTGTCGTCCTTGTCCGGCGTGGGGATCAGGGAGCACGGGTTCTCACAGGCTGCGCTGCCGGCCCACGGCTGGGAAGGAAAAACGAGTTTGTAAGCGCTGGCCGGGCCCGCTCCTTCCACGGGCAGGAGCTGTGGCAGCGCCAGGAGCCCCACACGTCTCCACTCGGGACAGCGGCTCAGGACTAAGGCGACGCACCCGCCAGGACCCGTGTTCAATTCCCCCCGGCACAGCCTCGGAGCCTAGGGCACGGAATACGTGTCTAGGAAAAGGAGCAGGTCGGCAGCATCTTATCCTCCGATCATCCTTCCCACACGAAGTGTGTGAGCAGCGACATGGGGCAGGAGGCGCAAGACACAATCAACACTCTTACGTTATCACCAACAAAAAGCACACAGACCCACAAGCAGCTGGCAAGGTGCTGGGCACGGTCACTGCGGGGCATTGTGGGCACAACTCAGCTACGAACATTTCTGAGAGGCGGAAGGTAGACTCCCCGATAAACATTTTGACGTGACCAGCCCCATTCCACCGATAGTCAAAGTCTCCCCATTTCCAAACGCACGTGGCCTCCAACGTGGCCTCTCCGTGGGCTGCCGGCCTCCGCGTACATTGTCGTGGGACCTTGTTTTCCTCAACTCAGAACAGAACACAGCGGCCACCTGCCCAGGGAGACCACGCCGAGCCGCAGTCACAGGTTACACGGAGAAGCCCGCGGAGGTGGCTGGGACCCAGAGACCCCTGTAGACCCCACTCCTGCCTGAGGCCGGGCACTGCAGAGCGCGACCCAAATAAGGGGTAAGTGAGGACGCCATCATTAGACCCCGAACAACGGGCGCTGCCTTCAAAGACGCCGGACGTGCATCTCACTCAGCTTTCGGTGCCTGGTAAACGCTCGGGTCTTTCTGCCACGCAGGCAATGGTCTTTTTAAAGCTACCATCCTACTCTCGAAAAGCCTCCGCTGATTGGAAACGTCTGATAGATGTATTGGGGTAACACTGGTTAGTACCTTGGCATGAATTTCAGGCGTAGAACGTTCTGACACCTGCATGCCCACGTGCGCTCCCTAACCAAGGTCCAGACCCTCCCACCGCCCCACCAGGGCCTGTGCTTGACCCTCACACCTGTCCTCCCCCCCATCCCTCCCCTTCCGGTAGCCCCATCCTGCTGTCTATACACGACTGATTCTGTCAATCGTTGGGCAGTGATTTTGCTGAAGAGACAGCAGGTGACGGTGCTGCAGGCAGAGGCCCAGGGAAGCCTGACATCCCGGTACTCAAGGCTGAGATCGCTGGCGTTGACCAGAGGAGGGACACGGAGGTGTCTGGTGCCTGTATGTGACCGTGGGACCCTGCGCTCTGCGCTCCTGGGCCCTGTCACGCCCACCCGCCCAAAGCTTTCGCGGGAACCAGAGCACTTGCAGGGCCGGAGCCGCACCGGGCAGGGCCCTTCTCCCCAGGAGCACAGACGGGTGCAGATGCACCGGCAGCCTTGCCACAGCGCCGGAGGCACCCCTCTCCCGCCCGGGTCTAGGGTGCTGGGGGCCTTTCCTTCGCTCAGAAAGGGTTTGGTTGCTCTTCCTCAGGGGAGGAATTTGAGGTCTGAAGGCAGGAGCTGGGAGCCGCCCCCACAGCTGGTGCTGGAACAGCCGAGAGCAGGCCTTTGGACATGAACCGGCAACAGTTTCTGACCTGCAGCTCAAGCTGGTGACAAGCGGACAACGGATCCCAAAGGTGGCCTCTATGGGAAGCAGGCCTGGGAGCAGACAGCGCAGTCTGTCCTGTGATGTCAGCACCTACCCGGCCGCAGGAGGCTGGCCCAGTCTGATGCAGGAAGGAAAGAGGGGCACATGGCCCGCTCCTGGCGGCTCCTGGGCCCCTTTTAATGAAGGACAGAACAGAACTCCCTGTTCTGAGAACAGCCAGAAAGCCCCAGGTCCCACTCCTGTACCAGTCGCATCACGTGCAAAAGATCAGACATCAGAATGGCCACGTGAAGTAGACCTTCGACAGTCCACTGTCATCGGGCCCAGGTGAGTGGGAGGTTGCCGTGGCCCCGGAGGCGGCTGCATGGAGTTGAAGGTGATGGCACAGGTAGCCTGAGGCTGTTGTCCTGGGCTGACCTAGGACACCAGTGATTCTGTGTAATTTGTGGCAAAAAGGCTCCATGTTACCCAAAAACTCCAGCTTCGTAAATCGACCCCGAGAAACAGTGAGACATCGGTTGCTCCTAAGTTGCTGGCTAATTTTCAAGCTACCTACTCTCCAAAACGTGCAGACTCGTTATCATGAATTTCTGGACAGGCATGAAAAAGCCTCCTGGTGAGAAGTAATATGGCGACTCCCAGAGCACACCTCTCAGCTCTCCGCAGGAGGGCAGGCCACAGCTCCGCCTCGGCACCCGGACACCGCCCGGCCGGCCTGCAGAGCAGAAGTCCTCGGCCACCCCAGGCAGCCGGGCGCAGCCTCAGCGGAGAACCCTCATCAGAGCAAAGCACCATCCTCAATCCCACCAAGCAGAGACCCGCGTCACACAGCCACCCACGTCCACGCGCTTGCCCTGCCGGCGTGGCTCGGCGCTCGGAGGGTCTCGGGCTCCATTCCAGTCAAGGGCACATGCCTGGGTTACAGGTTCCGAGGGCCCATGCCAGAGGCAACCAATGGCTATGGCCCTCTCACATCAATGTTTCTCTCGGCTCCTCACCCCTCCCTTCCACTCTCTCTAAAATCAATGGGGAAAATACCCTCCAGTGAGGATTAACCAAAAAAACCCAAACAGACAAACACACACACACCAATGTGCTTGAAGATTTGCTTTAAGGGAGGAAGAGAAGGAGGAGAGCCAGGGAAGGGCCTGCGATGCGCTGTCTGACTTCCTGCCCTAAAATGAACTATTTCTTCTCCTAATAGAGCACGGGAGCCGGCAGACACGCTCACTCCAGGGCCTCCTGCGCAGGGACACCGTGAGGGCACGCAGTGTGGCCCCGGCTCTGCAGCACCATGACCCCCCCCACCCCCAGCTGCCCGGCCCGCAGTGACGCGCCACCCACGGCTCACCGGGCCAGGCCCCTGCCCTCGGCGCAGCTTCTACCTGCGGGAGGGGTCGGGCCTGACCGGCTCGTTTGGAGACAGGCAGCTCCCCCTGCTGCAGCCGTAACTGCAGTCTGCAGCCATCTCTGAGGCAGAGAGATAATACACGCTTGTTCTGCCAGGAACTTCTGATATTATAATGATATCATGAGCGTGCAGGCGATTTGGCGGGAAGTCCGTGAAGGAGGGGCGAGAGACACGGGACGGGCAATAAAATGTGTCGAGGCACACTTACCGCACACGGCGCTCCACTAACCCTCCGGCCTCCGCGGGCCAGGCCGAGCCCGGACTGCAGTGACCACGACTGGCAATTGCTAGACGGGCTGGAAGGCCTTCCAGAAGGAAGGTCACAGTGTGAACCTGACCTACAGACAGCAGAAGGGGCCCGGGAGGGCCTCTAGCCCCAGGAGGCGCAAGCGCAGTGTGAACGGGGGAGAAGCCGGCAATGGACCCACGCAGACCCAAGGAGCCGAGTGAGGAGCACTGTGGGGGAGGCGGCCTGAGGCTCAGTTTCCTCCAGGGCAGAAAAGAGAGGACTGGGTCACTCGATGTCCATCTTGGTTCTTCACCACGAGGAACACAAGCCCTTCCCGGAAACTGCGGCCGGCAGAGGCCTGTGCCCCCCGACAGCAGGCACCGCTCAGCCCCAGGAGGCGGCCACCGCGAAAGCGTCCCGTCGGCGGCAGGACAGCATGAGACCCACCGACCCAGGAGGCGCAGGCGCCCACCCCCGCCCCCTCCCTCCGCCAGGCCCCGCCAGCATGGGCACCCACCTGATCCCCGCCACACTGGCTCCGCGCAGTCCTGTCGATCTTGGCAATTTCTTCATCCGGGTCCTGCAGAAACTACCCGGGCACGACCCCCCACCCCCAGGGGCACAGGCGAACAGCCCCGAGACCAAACACACAGAGAGAAGGGGGAGAGAGTCGGTCAGGTCGTGAGCAGCTTCCCTGCCCCCGCCGGCCGCCCCTGGGGGTGCCCCCTCTCCACACACCCAGGGGCAGAGCCCAGGCTGGTGCCCAGGTGAGAGGGGCAGCCTCCCCACCTGCCTCCTTTGTACTCACCACGGCCACATTGGCCTTCCTCTTCCTGGAGTGCGCCGAGGCGTCCGCGCCGCTCTCCTCCTTCATGGTGTCCGGCTCCTGGGCATCCCTGCGAGGCCGGCCGGCGGGGCAGAGGTGAGGCCAGCTGCCCCCTGCGGGCGCCCTCCCTCCCCTCCCCCACCGGGCGGCGCTCACCTCTCCCTGCTCTCCCTCGGCATGGCGGGGCTCGGTCGGACCTCAGGCCTGGGGGGCACCAAGCGGGCGGGGGTGAGGGCGGCCCGCGGAGGGGACCAGGCCCGGCGGCGTGCCCGGACACCCCTCCCCCTCCCGCGCGGCGGAGAGGGCGGCGGGAGCCTCCCGGGCCGGTCGGGAAAATGGCCGATGGGCCGGGGTGGCTTGTCACCCGTGGCGCCCCCAACAGCCCGCGATACCGGGTCCGAACTCGGGATGGGGGGGCCCCGACGCCCTCCGAGGGCTCTGCCGGCCCATCGCCGCCCTCGGGGCCCGGGCTGCCTCAGTCTCCCCCTGGACACCTCCCCCCGGCCCTCCCTCAGCCACCCCGCCCGGGCACCCCGCGCCGACGGCCCCCCGGGACCCGGCGCCCCGGCCGCGCCCCACCCCCACCCCACCCCGCCGGGCGCGGCCGGCCGGACCCGGGAGCCCTCGCCCGCCGCGCCCTCCGCAGCCGCGCGGGGCCTCACCCGAAGCGGGTCCGCGACAGGCCGGCGGCACGCGCCCAGGCCGCAGGCGGCGGGCGAGGCGGGCGGGAGGCGGCGGCGGGCGAGCGCGCGGCGGCGGCGGGATCCGCGCCTGCCCCCTACACCGCGCTGGCGGTCGAGCCGGCTGCTCCTGCGCCCGGCGGAGAGCGGGACATTTAAAAATCTCTGCGCGCGGAACCGGCCCCGGCCCGCCCTCGCGCCTCCCGCCACCCTCCGCCCCGCCCCGCCGGCTCCGGGCCGGCCCCGCGCCGCCGTCCGCACCGCCCTCCGCGGCGCAGACTGGCCGAGAGGCCCGACCGTCGGGGGCGTGGCCCGGCGTGGGGGCGGGGCCCGGGGCGGGGCCAGCGCGACGGGGGCGGGGCCTGTGCGCGGGGGTGGGGCCTGCGCCGGAGGGGCGGGGCCCCGTGACAGGGCCTGCGCGGGGCGGGACGCGGGAGGCCGGCTGGCGCGCGCGGCGGAGGGCGGAGGGCGGGGCCCCGCCGGGTGGACGCGGCCAGGAGCCGCGTGGCCGGCGCTGGGGGAATGTCAACACGGCGGGCGGCGGGGGATCGGGCCCGGCCGCAGTCCTGCCGGCTCGGCCCGTGGTTCGGGCCCGGGATCGGTCCGCGAACGACCCGCCGTCCGTCCGTCCGCCGGCCCTGCGCGCGCACGGTCCCTCCTTGCACGTCCTCCCCGCCCCCGAGACGCAGGGTTCCGCGCCCGGAATTGGGGCGGGGATGTGCCCAAGGTCACCGCGCCAGGTCGCCGGGCCTGGAGCCAGGGCCTCCCGCAGGCCTCCGGGTCGGGCCGGGCCCCCTGCGGCTCCGCTCTCCTTCCCGGCCGACCTCCGCCCGCCCCTGCACGCGAGCAGCCGCCCATCCATTCATTGCGCCGAGAGTCCCGCACCTCCCACGTGCGCCCTGTCCCCGCAGCGGAGCATCCGGAGGCCGCGCTGCCGGCGGGGCTCCACGTGGCCCGCTCCGGCGTCCAGCGTTGGAGCGTTTCCGTCGGCCTCCGGGTCCCATGCACACTCCCTGCCGGGCCTCCAGGAACCCCCGGGAGCTGGCACTCGGCCCCGCAGACCCCCTCCCCCTCCCCCTTCCCCTCCCCTTTCCCACCCCCTGTCCTTTCTCAGCTCGCGGCCCTGGAGCCTGCTGTCCCCAGCTCTGGCCCCCTGGGCTCCCCCTCCTTCCTGAGAACTAGGAGGTTTCGGGGGCCATTGATTCTCCAGCGCCCGGCTCGCCAGGCGGTCCCGCCCCCTCATGGCCCTGTGTGGTTCCCCCACACCCCATGTCTCTTACTCCTTGGCTGAGGCCTCGCTGGGTGCCCCTCCTTGCCTGGTCTGCCTCGTTCACCCTGGCATCCCCCAGATCTTGGCATAGCGCCTGGAGGAAGGGAGACGCTCAGATCCTATTTGTGAGGGAATGCCTGGAGGAATACACGCCCAGCAAACTTTTGAGGAGCCTGGGAGTTAGTGAGAGAGAGGCAGGTCTAGAACAGTCGCAGCTGGGAAGTGCCCGTGCACCCGGCCTCTGGGAGCGGCTAGCGGAGGGCCCCTGAGGGGTCTCCATCCGGCGTCGCTCAACCCCCTGCCCTAGTCTTGAAGTCTGAGCCTGGGTCCTTGTGCCACCTCCAGGAGCCCCCTGCTAGCAGGTGGTCGGCCTTTCAGGGGATCTGGGGTCAAGGCTGCGGAGGTGACCTGCTCTGGTGGGCTTAGGTAGGCATGGGACCCCGGCTCCTGACCTGCCAGCCCTGTGCCCTGCAGCCATCACCGTCACAGGTATCCTAAACCAGAATTCCAAAATGGCAGCGTTGGATTAATCCTTCGAAGGGTTATCCCAGGGCCCTGACCGGTGTGGTTCAGTGGATAGAGCGTCGGCCTGCGGACTGAAGGGTCCCAGGTTCGATTCCAGTCAAGGGCGTGTACCTTGGTTGTGGGCACATCCCCAGTGGGGGGTGTGCAGGAGGCAGCTGATCGATATTTCTAACTCTCTATCCCTCTCCCTCTCAGTAAAAAAAATCAATAAAATATATATTTTTTTGAAAAAGGGTTATCCCAGTTACATAATCCTATAACGCTGAAGCCACGATTGTCCTTTTTCGAGAAGGTAATTAAGTGAGGGAACGCGGATGCACCGCTTAGGACAGTGCCTGGCACAGAGTAGATGCTCACTAAACGGCAGTTGTTAAAACAATGGTAGACACGAGTTTTCCTCAGCGGTTGTGCCTGCCGACGCTCGCACCAGCGGACAATGAGAGTGCAGGCGTTTCGTATCCTGGCCACTGTGGGCATCCACTGGCGTAACGGGGAGATGGATTTGGAGCATTCGTGCAGTCGGGTGCTACGCGAGGATAAAAAAGAGAAACCGCAGAAACAGGCAGCCGAGGGGATGAGTCTCACAGGCGTAATGTTGAGGGAGGAGCCGGACGCAGAAGCGTATTCCTGTGTGATTCCGTTTCCTTGAAGTTTCATAGAAGGCAAAACTGTGGCCACAGTGGTCAGGCTTGAGTTCCCTCTGGGTGGGATAATGCCTGGGAGGGAGCAGGGGACTTCTGGGCACTGCCCATGCCTGCTTGCCCTTTTTAGATACATATTTGTATTGATTTCAGAGAGGAAGGGAGAAAGAGAGGGAGAAGGAGAGAAACATCACTGATGAGAAAGAATCGTTGGTCGGCTGCCTCCTGCATGCCCCTTATTGGAGACCAAGCCCACAACCTGGGCATCTGCCCTGACCTGGATTTGAACAGCGACCTTCTGATTTATAGATCGATGCTCAACCGCTGAGCCACACTGGCCGGGTCCTGCTTTATTTATTGATCTGAGTGGTGGTGATAAGGCTGAGTCGATGCATAAAAATTCATTGAGCGATCCACGCAAGCTTTGTGCGCTTTACTTAGGGTAAGTTATAGTTCAATAAGCAATTGCATTTTCTTTCCAAAAATAAAATTAAAGCAGGACTTTAATAATCCCTACCCACTTGGGAGCTGGCAGTCAGTTGCAGTGCAGAGGGATGAGCCGATCTATGTTTCTCTCTCGTCTTTGATGTTTCTGTCTCTCTTTCCCTCTCCCTTCCTCTCTGAAATCAATTAAAAATATATATATATATTTTTAAAAACACTTGGAGGATTCCGAAGTTACCAACGGCCACTCGTCCGGGCAGCTCATCCAGGATCAGAGTGCCCAGGCACTGGCTCAGCGTGGAGGGGGACGTGGACTGGACTGCAGGTGGCAACCCAGCTGCTGGAGGGAGGGCGGCACCTTGGCTCTGAGATGTTGGGAAGGTTCCTTAACCTCTTGGTGCCCCAATCTCCTCATCTGTAAAGCAGGGGAGTCCTCAACACCCCACCCTCCAGAGTTGCTCTGTGAGCACCCATAATGCATTTGCCATAGTGTCTAGCACAGAGTAAGTGCTCAGTGTGTATTAATAATTTGTAAAGAAATTCCGGGGGCATTGGCTTAGCTTTATACGTGATTCAGGCCCCGAGGATGGTGGAAGGGGAGGACGGGAGCCAGGATACCTGACTTAAGGAGAAGTCGGCTCATCAGAGAACCTTTCCCAGATAGGGCTCCTCAGACAGACTCAGCCACTCTAACCACTGAGCAGAACCAGCCAATACTTCCTTAGAGGCTCCGATCAACTTAGAAAACTCCAGCGAAACCCTAACCCGTTTGGCTCAGTGGATAGAGCATCAGCCTGTGGACCAAAGGGTCCTGGGTTCGATATCGGTCAAGGGCCCTCGGTTGCAGGCTCCTCCCTGGCCCAGGCCCTGATTAGGGCTTGTGCAGGAGACACCCAATCCATGTGTTTCTCTCACATCCATGTTCCTCTCTCTGTCTCTCCCTCTCTCTCGCACTCTCCCTAAAACTCAATGGAAAACATCCTCAGGTGAGGATTAACAAAGAACAACAAGCCCTAACCAGTTTGGCTCAGTGGATAGCGTGTCGGTCTGCAGATTCAAGGGTCCCAGGTTCGATTCCTGTCAAGGGCATGTACCTTGGATGCGGGCACATCCCCAGTAGGAGGTGTGCAGGAGGCAGCTGATCGATGTTTCTGTCTCATCGATGTTTCTAGCTCTCTATCCCTCTCCCTTCCTCTCTGTAAAAAATCAATAAAATATATTTTTTAAAAAACACATACAAAGAACAACAAAAACTCCAGTAAAGCCGGCCGGTGTGGCTCAGTGCTTGGGCATCAACCTGTGAACCAGGAGGTCAGGGTTCGACCCCAGGTCAGGGCACAGGCCCGGGTTGTGGGCTCCACCCCCAGTGTGGGGTGTGCAGGAGGCAGCCGTTCCACGATGCTCTCTCATCATTAATGCTTCTTTCTCTCTCCCTCTCTCTTCTTTAAAATATAAAAATATAATTAAAAAGAAAATATAATTAAAAAGAAAAACTCCAGTGAAAATCGAAATTGACCTTTAAAGTTAGCAGATGATAGAGCAACGGCTGACATGTGTGGGTTCTGTGCTAAGCTCAGGGTTGCCAGGAACAGAGGCTGAATTGAAGACACTTCAGGGGGTTTGGGGGGGTGTCACCAGGTAGAGGGGCAGTTATGCAGCTACAGGCACCCCTGCAGCCTGGGCTCAGACGCAAGAGGGCCCCCCCTTTCACTTAAATGTCCCAATTCTGGGTTTTCCGGAAACAGGCTCCGCTAGGAGACATTGGGGGGGGGGGACCTTGGCTCCACCCGGTTGGTCAGGGCCTCCCAGTTCCCTTTAGGCACCTCTCTCTGCACCTTTTTTAAAAAAGATATATTTTATTGATTTTTTACAGAGAGGAAGGGAGAGGGATAGAGTTAGAAACATCCATCAGCTGCCTCCTGCACATCCCGTAGGTGCCCTTGACCGGAATGGAACCTGGGACCCTTAAGTCCGCAGGCCGACGCTCTATCCACTGAGCCAAACCCATTAGGGCTCTCTCTGTACCTTGATGGGCAGGGGGTCTTGTCCAATCAGAGCACCACATTTCTGACCTCGCAATTGGTTCAGGGGCAGACACGTGATCTGAGCTGGGCCAATGAACATCCTCCAGTGCTCTAAGCCGAAGGTGAAGTGGGCCTGGTCCCAGGACGCCATCTTGCCGCTCAGGGTGATGGGAAGCCAGCTTCTGATTGGTTGAGTTCCACTTAGGCTCAGGGCTGGAGTCCTGCCAAGAAGTTCCCCGATGCTGGAGCCAGTCAGCGGCCTCCTCGTGCGTGTTGGGCCTGTCGGGCCAGGTTTCTCAGGACTTGCAACCAAGAGGGTCATGAGCGAGTGACCGAGTATTGACCCTCCACCTCGGACCTGCAGGCCCCGTGGGGACGGCAGAAACTGCCTCCTCGGCAGCTGGGAGTAGCCTGGCCGGGGGGCGGGGCGGGGGGGCTCCTCCAAGCCTCGGCATCCCGGCCTGCCCTGCGGCAGCCTCAATCACCTGTCGGGGCGCCTGCCCTTCCGCCTGCAGCCCGCTCTGTGATGGACCCTGAGCCCCGTGGCCCTGACCCTCGGGACAAGCGGGCGCAGCAGGACTAGGAATGCAGGTCTGGCACTGGGGCCCGGAGGCTGATGGCCAGGCAGGGTGCTGGGCAGCGAGGGACGTGCACACACAGCCCCCCGCGCCGCTGCCTCTCCCCGGGGAAGGCCAGCTTCCTGTCCCCTCACCTTCCTGGTGCCAGCCCGAGGCCACCCAAGGGACCCCCCGGAGGGCCCTTGTGCAGAGCCCGCCCTGCCCTGGGGTGTCAGCCACCCACCCCGGCAGCCTGGTGGTCTGGGCCAGGGCTCAGGCTGGGGTGCAGGGGCCATTAGGGTGCGGCCTCCTGCGGCCTATGGAGCACGGCTTAGGGGACCCGGGGCTGGAGGGAGGGGAGCGGGGAGGTGAGTGGGAAGCACCGGATCGGCTGTTGGGAGGCAGATGAACTTGGCCTTGGGGAGCGAGGGTTGGGTGGCACCCAGAGGCCAGTTTCTGACTCTCATGTCACCCTTAGGGGTGAGGTCCGAGGGACTCTCGAGGTCTGAAGGAGCTGTGCGTGGAGGGGACGTTCGTCTCCGACTCCCTCTGTCAAAGGCATCCAACACCCTGAATGGCCTCATGGACACCTAGCAGCATCGCTGCTAATGGTCCGCTGTTTGCTTTTTCTTGATCTTTCCACACACACATACGCACACACTCACACTCACATACACACACACACACTCACACTCACATGTACATACGCACACACTCACACACACACACACTCACACTCACATATACATATGCACACACTCACACTCACGCACACACACTCACACTCACATGCTCTCACTTTCATACTCACCCATTCATACTTACACTCACTCACATTCTCACTCACACTCATTCACACACACACTCATACTTTCACATACTCACACTCTCTCACACTCATTCACACTCACAAACGCACACTTTTTGCTGTGCACTTGCAGACATCAGGACACGTCACCCACAAATTCTCCTACGTGTGCTCCCTAAGAGGAAAGGCGTTCTCCTCGATAAGCAGGCGCCTGCACGATGACCCCACACACCATTAGATGTCTCACCCACATCCAGTCGCCCCGTTGTCCCCAGGTGGTTATTGCAGGATCCAATCAAGTCGCTGCTTTTTGGTCTCTTTCACATGGAGCAGCCCCACCCCACCCCACTCCACCCTACCCCCCTGCCCTGGGCTTTGGACAAGTCCGCCCAGTTACCTCCCAGGACATTGTTGGCTCTGGAGGTGCCTAGGAGTTGCAATTTTTTTGCTTTCTTCTTCTTGTTGTTGTTTTAAGACAGCTTTATTGAGATATAATATGCATACCAGATAGTTCACCCACTTAAAGTGAGCAATTCAGCCCGGGCAGTGGTGCTCAGTGGTTAGAGCATCGGCCATGCATGAAAGGTCTCGGGTTCGATTCCCGGTCAAGGGCACGTTCCTGGGTCACAGGTTCAATCCTTGGCCCCAGTCAGGGTGCTTGCGGGAGGCAATTGATCTCTCTCTGTCTCTCTCTCTCTGTCTCTCTCTCTCTGTCTCTCTGTGTCTCCCATCTCCCCTTCCCTTGCGCTCTCTCTCTAAAAATCAATGGGAAGAATATCCTCGAGTGAGGATTCACAGAACGGAAAGTAATAAGAAAGTGAGCAATTCCATGGCTTTCGGTAAATTCACAGAGAAGCACACCCTCGGCCCGATGCCTTTACAACACGCCCGTGGCCTCAGAAGGAGCCCTGTTACCTCTCACCCACTGAGCCGCCCTCCCCAACCCAAAGCCATAACCTCCCTTCCCGTCTCCCCCGCTCGTCCTGATCTGGGTTATCAGATGCCTGGGATCACGTAGTCGGGTTGCCTTCGCAGAGTCCAGGCCGCGTTCCTTCCTGTGGCTGAGGGAAAGCCCAGGGTCCCCTGTGCCACACTGTGCTTACCCGCGTGCCTGGGGGTGGGCGTTGGTGTGTCCCCGCCGCCTGGTGACTACGAATGATGCTGCTGTGAGCGCTCGGGTCCACGTGTCCGTGGGAACATGCCCAGGAGGGGAACTGCGGGGTCACATGGGAGCTGTATGGCTAATCCTCTCCCTGCTTGTAACTTACTGCATCTCTCCCAGCCCCACACCCATGACCTGGGCAGCTGCAGGAGCGCAGGTTTCTTTCTTGAAAATATATGTTTTAATTAATTTCAAAGAGGAAGAGGGAGAGAGAGAGAAACATCAATGATGAGAGAGAATCATGGATTGACTGCCTTCCGCCCGCCTCCCACTGGGGATGGAGCCCACAACCCGGGCCTGTGCCCTGACCGGGAATCGAACTGTGGCCTACTGGTTCCTAGGTTGACAGGCTACCACTGGGCCACACCGACTGGGCAGGAGAGCAGATTTCAGTACCTGCCCTGAGCAGGTTGGCACAGCATCCACACCAAAGGAGCCCAACACATATTCACTAGATGGATGGACTCTAGGACCCTCCCCGTTGGACCGGTTTTGGGAAGAATCATCATGGCTCCGGGATTCAGGGGGCTGGTACTCACCAGGAGGAAGTCCCACTAGGCTGGTGACCCTCTCCCTCCAGGGACCCCTTTCTGTGGTGGCAAAGGCTGTTCTGGAGAGAAGAGAAATGACCCCTTCCAGGTCGGGCATCTCAAGACCCAGTTCTCGGCAGAACCATCAATGACTCCAAAGCAGGGGGGCCTGCAGATGGCAGCGACAGAGCTGAGCTTCCTGGGGCCCTGCCCTCCCATTAGCTGACCATCCGTCCATCCTTCCTTCTATCCATCCTTCCATCTATCCATCCATCTATCCTTCCATCCGTCCGTCCATCCATCCATCCATCTATCCTTCCATCCGTCCGTCCATCCATCCATCCATCCATCCAT
>PVJC01044497.1:0-14085 GCA_004026665.1 Murina feae
CATTCATACCCAAACAGAAATTTACTAGCTAAACAATTTTAAGTAAGCAACAAAGATGCATATTTAAACAATAAAGACAGACAGCATTCCCCATTAAAACCTTGGTGCACACTATATTTACATTACAGAATATCACCAACTAGCCTTAATTCAATACAGCAGGGAGCAGGGCCCTTAATCTCCCTGCCCTGCGGAGCTGCGAGCCCCGCCCCTGAGTGGCAAATTAGGGGTGGCTCCCACCTTCCCAAGATGACATCCTCCGTGAAAGCCACGTGTAATGCCCCGAGTCATTCAGCTGCTGGAACAAACCCCTTTACAGATGAGATAACTTGCTTATATTACATGACTTAATGAGACAGGACTCAAGATAATGTACATTAAACAATACATTTTTACAAAGGGAAAATCTAGATCAAAACTTTTATCTCTTCACACACATTCTCAGTACTGAGAAGCCCCAGAAGACAGGGCCTAAGGTATTCAAATGCAAAGGTATTCAAGTGCAAATTAACCACATTCCTGGCCGGAGCCAAGAAGCCGTTTCCTGGTAAAATAAACTGCTAGTTTAAACAAACAAACATACGTTGTCCCGACCCTATGATGATCGGTGACTAGAGACATTCACTCAGAGTTTAAAATACATTTTACCCAACTTCTAATTCCTGACCTGAGGGGCCCACTCTCACCAGGTACCCACTCAGAATTTCCTGACCTGAATGAGGGGGTGATCAGTTCCCTCCTTCTACTCACTGGGAGTAGGCTGGTTAATCAGACGGGCCCTACTTACAGACAAGTCCAGAAGGTCCAGAAGTGTTTGTCCACGCTCTTCAGGTGCCGGCCGGGTCCTGGGCTGAGGTCCAGGAGCACTGGAGTTCCCCTGTTTCATTCTGCTAAAATCAGCAGGGCGCGCCTTCAGAGGTCTGTCCTGCGCCCCCAGGCCCCTAACCCAGTCTTCTAACCAGAGGCAAGAGCCAGCTTCGATTAGTTTCCGGGTCAGGGAACCAAATGTTGCAGAAAGACCAAAAAACTAAGCAACGCTTTGAAGAGGTGGAGAAATCAGTTTTAATAAATTAATAACGCACGTGCGCGGTCTCCGGGGACAAAGATCCCAAATCCAGAGAAGAGCTTAGAGCGCCGGAACCTTGCTTTATAGCTGCTCCTTGAGTTCATTGATTTGCAAATATACTCCCTCTCTGCAAGGCCCTGAAGGGAGAATTCTTTTCATCTACCCTCCCCCCAGGTACAGGGCTCAAAAACAAGGCCCCCGCCTTACCTACCAGGGGACAGGGCTTTGTTAACATTCCTAGCAGAACCAGCCTTCCTCCTCAGTCATTTCTTAAAGTTTAGTTGCAACGTGGAATCTGAAACCACACCAATAAACTGCTCAAACTCTGTTACATAAAATGGCACTTTCAATGTATACTAAAGAGCATTTAAATAGGTAAACTATGGAATGTAAGTTATATCTCAGTAAAGCTGTTTATAAAGATAGCTACTTATAAGGAGTACTGATACATTCATTTGAAAGGGGTCATAGTAAAATTATAAAAACCTGTCAGATTTATGGGGACAAAAAGCCTCTCTCTCTAACCAGACTGTTTTGAGAGGCACAAGTGTTTTTGGGAGAGAGGTGGTGAAAATCTTATCACCACACCCCTCCCTAGGATAACCAACACAGTTCTTTATAAGAAACTAATATGTGGCCTGCTTCACACCCTGAAAGCAGACTCTCCCCTACTTCACTTCTAAGCAGCTTTTGTTTTGCATGAGATTATAACCCCACAGAAAGGATGCAACTGGCCCCTTCCTCTGCCAAGGACACTCAAGTTCACAGCACTCTTTCCCCTGCCTCCCTGTGGTGCCTGCACAGCTGAGCACCATCTGCATATGGAGCCCAAGAAGCCACATTGAGCAAGAGCTAATCAGACTTGACCGCTCAGAAAGATGGGGAGCCTGGCAAGCAAAACGAAAGCGGCAGGTGAGCAACCAGCTTGACTGCTACTTAAAACACATTGTTTGCGGGAAATGAGTAAATTCATCATATCGCTTTTTATACCAAAGCGCGGGAGACAAGTTTTTTCCAAAAAACGATGAGTAGAGACAGCCGTCAAATATGGAGGGCCTGGCATTTCAACAACAACAAAAATGTGCAAGACAGCTCAGATAGATTTTGCAAAGTCAGACCATTATTGGATTTCTTTCTTCCCCTTACGACGTGATTTGGCAGGAAAATGCCCGCTTACATTGGGCATTACATTAAAACAGACGCACTAATTAAGCAATTTAAAACCACGGGGGTGGGACACATGAGCTGGCTAAGGGAACTTAACTGTCCTGTTTGTAGAAATAAAATCGCCCCTTGCTATTGGCTGGTTCTCAGACCAGTCTCAGCGCAGGAAGTGCCGACCGCGGGTGAGGTGTGTGCGAGTGCACATCTATGAATGTGAAGCCAGTTCAGAGTAACAGCGGATAGTGTCCTGCGCCTGAATTTCTAGGCAATAAAAAGGCAGAAAGTTATTTGCACAGAGTTGTAATCACTGTTTAAAGTCGTTTGCGGCTGCCCTGGCAATTAGCATGTAAAAGCCAACAGACAATTAGGAATCTCTTCCAGAAAATGAGATTTCCCATTTCGAAAAAGGAACGGCACAGAATGGAAAATACTTGGCTCCTGCAGCGACCTGGGTCACTTTGCCCTGCACACTCGGGGCAGAGCTTGCTAACTAAGGGAAAGAATGAACTAAGGGTATAAGACGCCAGGGCTCTTTGTTCTGCCTCAACATTAAAAAACATTGTGTGAACAACTGCCATGCCAACCTGCAGGCCACATCTGGGCTGCTCTCTTCTGGCTTCTTTCCCCTGGAAATCCTGAGGTTTTTGATAGTTTTATTTACATGGAGTCTGCTACTGAATAAATAATTCAAAACCATTCCGTTCCTTCAATTATTTCTTTGCTTCTGTCTTGTGAGTCATCTTTTGGCTTGAGAAATAAATGTAATCGATCCTCTGATTAAATGGTATCTTTAAGGAGGGAGGGAGGAGGAGGACAATAGAGAGAAGGAGAGTGAAAGAGAGAGGGGAGAGAGAGGGAGAGGGGGAGGGGAGAGAGAGAGAGAGAGAGAGAGAGAGAGAGAGAGAGAGAGAGAATGCTCCAGGGTGTCTAAGACAGGCTGGTAAGGAACAAGCTGCCCAGAGATGTGGACTGGGAGGAGACAGAACAGTGCACCTGGTAATTGTGCACATTTTGTAAAAAGCCATCACAGACACCTGCTTAGTCAGAAAAGCTGACTTCTTGTCATGTCTGGCTTATTTTGTACCAGAAGAAAATTGTATTCCCTCACCGAGTTTGTTTTCTTGTTTTCAGCCCACTATCTATTTCCAAAAGTATTAGGACTACAACAATACATTACGTGCTTTAGGCTCCTTCTGACAATAGCGAAACAATCATCTCGGGAGAAAATGATTCAACATTTAGTTGAAGTTTAAGAGTTAAACATTCGGCATATGTTTTAAAGCCCAATGTGTGCATGTACTTTAAAGATGTGGAATTGAAGAGTGCAGGCAATGGTTCCTAACATTGACTTAGCCGTAAGCTTTGCAGTTGCTCTCTCCTCCTCACTCCAAACCCTCCAGCTGTGAGATTGAATTATCAAATTTTAAATACAATCAGTTCTTTCATGCAAATGCCTTGACATAAATTTAATATTTTTAGAACATCAATAAACATTCTGAGTGTGACCAAAAAGGTTGCTTATGAGATTACAGTCAGCCTTGAAGTTTCAGGCAAATAATGACCAAAAATTAAGTTTATTATTAAGTTACAGCAAGGGACACCCTGTATGTGCAAATCAGAACCACAGAAAATGGCTTTCCCTTGGACACTACAGAATGGAATTCGTGCAAGAAGACAGAGAGGTTCAGACCTGTTAAAAGACCTCTGTCTACCCTGAATGAGATAGCATTTCTCCTAGTGGTTCTGAACCTGAACCTTGAATACCCTCCATCCCACCTCCACCTGAGTCCCAAGACACCCTGTGAACTTCCACCCCTTCTTTCAGCCCTAGGAACAAGGACCTTGCTACTGGGTCAAATCCTAAGAGCCCTTTACTACAACAGAGGCGGTTCAGGGTTAAAGTCTCATACTATTACCAAGTAGGTGCCTTTCATGCTTCCTTAATCTTTGATTTAAACCCCCACTTGAAAATAGCTTCAGCATCTAATACTGAATTGGAAATTCAGTTTACATGACAAGAAAGAGTCACAAAGAAAGCACATGACAGATTTCCAAACTAACCACCTCTGTCACTAGGTTTTTTTAGCTCATAATCAATATAGCATTAAATAGACTGAAATCATGCATTAGGTTTGCAACATGCTTTTCCATGTATCAGCTATTGTAAACTTCACAATGATCCTGGAAGTGTTTTAGCAGCCTATTTACTGGTGAGGAAATACATTCAGAGAAGGTAAACAAGCTGAAGTCTTATTTCTAGAAGAACTCAAACCTGGGACTTGTGATTCCATCGGGGGAGGGGTGTCCTACCCTTGTCTCTGCTGCCACCTGTTCACTAAATCAGTGCAGGAAGGCCAGCCCACCATCCCTGAGCCTTGAGAGCTGATGGAAAGGGTGACTTCAGAGCCAAGCACTGTTCTGTCATCTCCCTGACCCCAAATAGCACTCTTCATGAGTCTATGACAGGATAGCTGAGTTTTGAAGTCTTTCTGAAAGACTCCAGGACTATTTTGTGTCCTTCAGCAAAAAGTGAATACTGCCCCAGAAGCCCACTGGTTCTTGTTTGCACAGAATTCATTCATTCATTCATTCATTCATTCATTATCTCCTTGACGACAGAAATTTTATGTTTTGTTCACTGATAAAAGTCAGCATGTAATACAGCGCCTTGCATGTTGTAAGCTCCGAATAAAATTGAAAGATCAGCCCTAACTGGTTTGGCTCAGTGGATAGAGCGTCGGCCTGCAGACTGAAAGGTCCTGGGTTCAATTCCGGTCAAGGGCATGTACCTGGGTTGCGGGCACATCCCCAGTAGGGAGTGTGCAGGAGACAGCTGATCGATGTTTCTCTCTCATTGATGTTTCTAACTCTCTATCTCTCTCCCTTCCTCTAATAAAATATATTTTTTAAAAAACCTGAAATATCAGTCAGAGGCTGAAAACCAGGTGACACAGGCTTTATTGGAGGAAAGACCTGCCAGGCTGTCTTGCAAAGGGAGAACAGCAGCCCGTGCAGTGGTTAGAACTCATTTTAAGGAGAATGAGGGAGGCACGAGGGCTTGGAGCACTTGGCGAGAGCTGGTTGGTTAGTCAAGGTCTATGTCAATACAAGGTGTTCTTTCTGGGTTGGAGCCACATCATATTCATGGTAAGTCATCACCATTCCAGGGATGGGTGGGTTTAGTAGTCGCATTCCAGGGAAAGGTGAGTCTATCAGGAACTGTTGAATAAATGCACAGTTCCTATAAGCTTCCCCTATTGTGACTAAATTATATCTCACCATCATGTGTGTTGAAGGCCAGAGGCAAAATCCCTAGAAGAGAAAGGAAATGTTATGGGAGGGAGCTGCTCAGAAGGGGATCCTCTCTGTCCTAGGGGCCATACTAAGATGTAGGGGGAGTGGGGGACACATAGCAGCTCAGTGACAACAACCCTCTTTCAAAACACTGGAAAGGTGGACCGGGTGATTATAGTGTCACCTAGCATTTCTTTCCTTTCTTTCTTTCTTTTTTTTTTTGTCACTAGATAGGCTTTTGAGACAAAACTGTCAATTTGGATATTAAAGCAAATATGTATCATAATTTATAACTAAGATCCCTAAAGGAAATTGATGTTAACAGATATTGATTACACCTCTGGACCAAATGCCTAATAAATAACAAAAGATTCTTCATCAAAATGTCACAGAGCTTTAGCCCTTTGCCTCATTGCACCGCCCAGACACTGCTCAGGCTGTGGCACCATGAAGATCTGGACTTCGGAGCACGTCTTTGACCACCCATGGGAAACTGTTACAACAACTGCTATGCAGAAAATGCTCAAACTCTATGAACCCCAGTGTGGTTGGAGATGGTGTACTGGAGATATAGAGATCCTTCTGGAAAGCTGCATAGCCATAGACTGCTCAGCACAGAGTGGCAATGGCCTTCCACTGTGAAATCTCTGATAGGTGTGGCAGGAACCAAAACACATGTGCAAGACCATTCTGAGGTTCACCCTGTAGAGAAAACAATGGAACTAAAATCCACTAATATTTCATTTGCAAATATGGTTTCAGTAGGTGAGAGACTTATACACAAACCACATCCTCAAGACCCAGAAAAAAATTCGATTTCAGAGGTCATAATCACTGTGAAAGGAGCCAGTCTCAGAAGTCATCTCCAAGGGCTGCTGGCAAGTATGATTTCTCAAATGCTAACAGAGGCCAAGAAGCAATGGAATGGCTAATGCATAGATTAAACGCTAAGATTAAGAATTAACTGCTTTAACAGGAGGGAGCATACAGATGCCAATGGCAACAGCAGCATTTGTAGAGCAAGCATGTCAAATTCTCGGCCTGCAACGAATATTTATTTACTCATTTATTTCAGCCCTTTGTATTCAGCATGTCTCTACTGAAATAAACTTACATTTCTATGAAAATTAAAGCTTTTGAGTTTTTTGAAGACCACATAAACTTAAACCTTGTTTATTTGGCCCATGTTAGCCTTTGAGTTTGACATGCTTATTGTAGAGAAATGATGGAAGTTGGTATATAACACCTAGTCCCAGATCTCTACTAGCTGGCATTACAATTATTTATCATTTAAAAAAATATAACTATGTTTTAGGTTGAATTTTTTTTAATAAGTTGAAGAAAGGTTATGTAACTTGATCAAGACAAGGAGGCACAGTATTTTGAAACAAAAGAGAACAGTGAAATTAATGTTTGTTTAAATGACTGTATGGCTTTGAGGGTTCCATTATTTATGTAAAAATTAAACAATTTTTTTAGGTACTTGGAAACTGGTGTTAGCATATTAAATCTTCATCAGGTAGAATTTTAAAGCTTTTCATGCATTGGAACTCTACCTGGCTTTGGAGCAACCCCCAGGACAAAGCAGAGCCACCTGCAAATAGACGCAAATGCCCTTCTATGGAAAACTTCAAGAGGGAACTTTCTAAGGATAAATTGTATTGTTTTAAAAGATATTAATTAGTATAAAAACTTGCTCTACTATAAACCACCATTAAAAACCACGGTGTTTTAATTTGGTACTTAAATAACATTTGTTAACGTAAAAACATTCAAACCGGTAAGGAATTTGTGAGTTTATTTGAGCCAAACAGTTGACAATTGCAGGGAAGCAGTATCTCAATGGATTGGGATAGTGCTCTGAGCATGGTGGGTTTTCATCTATTTTTATACATTGCAATCAAAGGAGGAAATGTAGATGGGTTACATGAAATCCATTGGTGATAGATTAGAGAGGTGGGAGAAAGCAAAGGCGGGGAAGAGGGGAGGGAATCTCTGGGATTGGGTGAAAAGTAAAATGATAGACACATACTTAGATGGGTATAGGATAGCCAACAGTCAACAATCCTAACTAATAAAAGCGTAATATTAAAATTAGCCATTTCTTTGGGACGCCTAAGCCACGCCCACCAGCCAATCAGAGCAACTGTATGCAAATTAATCCAGCCAACATGGAGGCCGGCACTCAGGGACCTGAGTAAACAGGCAGCGTCCGTTGCAGCAGGAGTGAAACTGTTTGCAGGCCACCTGGGTGTCTCTCCGCTCCAGGGAACATCATAATTTACAACAAATGTTTCAATCCCCTAGGATATTTCAATCTCCTAAGCTGAAACAAACAGCAGGCTGGGCCTGACTTCTAATTAAACATTGTTTCATGATAGAAGCCAGAGCTGAAGCAGAGAGGAGGTTTCGTTACTAGACCTTGACTTAAAGGAACAGTGTATCAATTATAGAAGATAAACAAACCCCAGAAACCTGCATCCAGCCAGCCCTGCTGGGACATTGGGTCAATGGGAGCTGTGGGCAGACTGAAATTCTGAAAACAGCCATCAGCCTGTCACCCATGTTGGCCACACCCCAATGGGGTGAGGATCCACACTGGGGGTCTTGGCCAGCCTGCAAACAGCCATCAGCCCCTCACCCAGGTTGACCAGGCACACTAGCAGCTGGACATCCCCAGAGGGGTCCCAAGCTGCGAGAGGGCACAGGTCAGGCTGATGGACCTCCCGAGTGCACAAATTTTTGTGCACAAGGCCCCTAGTTAACATGATAACAATGAAGGAATTTGTGGTATCTGTCCTGGTGCCCAGGCATGTTAGCTTGTTCTGAAAAGGGTCCAGAAAAAGGGAAGTTACAAGCTACCCAGACATTTTCAAGGATATGTTATTACAGATGTTATTACAGATAGGCTCAGTTAAGGTAAAGGTTGACCTTGTCAGTTAAGATATCAGCTAGGATGTAACTACCCACCATAACTGCTTTTAGTTAAAGTTTCATTTCAGACCATCCTTTGTGGTTACTTTAGGTTTCTGAATTTCAAGACCACCATGCAGGCCTTCCCTGAGCCTGTCAATTAGCATGTGGCCCCTTTTGTCCACACATTTTGGGAGTGAAAATTATCACTCAAATAAAATATAACTCCAACAAAAATAAGATTTGATTCTATTAAAGAGTACTGTATTGATTTGCCAAAGTTTTTGTAACTTAGTGAAGGTGTTCCCTTCCTTGGAGTCAGTGTGCTGTATTGTGGGCTGGTCATGTTAACTGAAAAAATTAAGTCATTACTGAATTTTGCTGCACTCTAAACTTAAAAAATAAAAATCACACAGCCTTAAACAGCAAAGACCAAGTCTTAGGGGTCTAGGATCAGAGCCTGGAGCTGTTGCACACTGGACTTGGCTTCTCAATGTGCTGATTCCTCAGCAGGAAGGCAGAAAGGGCAGAAGGAGAAGGGAAGTGGTGGGATGGGCAAAAAAGGCAGAGATAATGAAGTTGGTTAGGAAAGAGGCACTTTACGTGATTGGGCACATTTTTTTAAGCTAACAGTTAAACAACAACAAAATAACCCTGGTATTGTAAGGTGTTTGATAATTACAAAAAACAACAACAAAACCCTGAATTTTAGAAGCCTCGTTTCAATAATGTTTAAAGAATATATTGTTTGGTATGATCCCAGAGTTTAACTATAACATATGGTATACTTTATTTACATGTTTAGAAAATGCTTCTAGCAGTTCTCTGGTAAGCAAAGGCAAAAGGTCCCCTCATGCCTGGTCACTTGAGGCAGTGGGGTCCTGGCAATGGCTGGACTCCCAAGGGCATAGTGTGCCAATGCATCAAGTCCCAACTCCTAGCCTAGTGGCATCACCGTGGTAGGTTGAATTGGCCATGGTAAGAGTATTTACATTACAGAAATTGGCAAACAATCAGAACTTTTATTTTCTTCAGAGGTCTGTGGTTAAACATTTGCCAATGTACTGCAGATTGAGAGATCCTCTTAACAATAGAAGTATAAGGTGGTGACCACCTGTGGTCCTGGAGAAAAGGGTATAACTGATCCCCATTTTTTGTGTTAAGTAGGACTGGAGGATTGTCAGGATGAATAGATCTATTAGCATAAAGTGCTGAAGCTCCTTCAGGGTAAGAAGGTGCTGTCTGCTCCTCCCCTGCTTACTGAAATTCACATTAGGGAAATCTGTTAGGAGAATCATGGGGTGATCCCAAGCAAAACCCAGCTTAGCAAAGGGCAACGAGGTCATGATACAAAATTACCCTGAGGAAAAGGGATAATTTAGACTGGTCCAGACTCAACCCAAAGGACTTAAGATTCAGGAGGGGCTATAGGTTCCCCAGCTGTGTCATTCCTCAGAGGTTTCGTGCCTTGGGCACCCATGGCTATGAACTTGAAGCTAACATGTGAAGCATCTTTGCAATGTTTCAGAGCGTATGGAAGTCATTGGTTCAAAAGCACAGAATAGTCTTCAAGAGCAATACATACTAGGAAGCAAGGAGTGGTGGAGGAATGACCAGTTCTTGGCGCTACACATGCCTGACAATCTGAAAGCAGGACTAAACCGCTATCTCAAGTAAACTGCTACAATTTTTCAACAAATAAGTGGAAGGAGACATCCTTTCAGAATTCATGAAGGAAACACTGGGCTTCATGCTAATGAGGTAGTGTGAGTGCTCAAGCCATCACAGGATAAGCAGAGACCGTTTTATGTGTAGATATAGGAGAAAATAGATTCCAGTAGTAATAATACTTAACAAAAGATGTTGGTATTGTGGATAACTTTTTTTACACTCTGTTTTCTACAGTTATTTAAGAAAATTAACACCTAAGCCCTTAAGTTTTACTACTGGATCAAAAACATTCAAGTTCCTCCCAATGGCAGGAAGTTGCTCCCAGACCCAAAGAGTTGGAACTTTCGGACTAATGAGGGAACCACTTGGACTATATCCCACAGTTCCAACCACTCCAGGGTTTGGCCCATGTGAGGCCCCAGGACTCTACCATGGGACAAGTATATGGCCTGGGAAGGTGATGGGCTGTCAGCTTCAGCAGGACTGGGAAGAGAAACACATCACTTAATATAGTGCCAGGGCCTTGTTTAATATAGAACAAGGCCCTGGCACTATATTAAGTGAGTGGGACTGTGGCTGATCTTTTATTTTTTTCTTAAATGTTTTTAATGCCATGTTCTTATAATTTAAAAAAAAAAAAAAGAGTCAAAAACAAGATTGGCCAACAGGTAGTAGATAAAATCTCCTCTATTATTTCAAGTAGGGACTCCACAGTCAAGATGAGACTCTGGGCTATTTTCCTTGCTGAGTGTCTTGTGGGGGGGGGGGATTTTTTTGTATGTATGAGGTGCAGGGAGAGGACTTTTCTTCTAACATTAACTTGACCCCAACTCCTAGGTGCCCCAGCGCCACCTGCCTGTCTGCCCCACCCCCATGTGGATGGCAAGCTCCTCTGTGGCAAACAGAGGCAAAGGCAAGAATCACTCAAGAGCAGACTTAATAACTCCCTCTCCACATGCTAACATGGGATCAATGTGATCTAAATTGAAATATGTGGTTGAATGGCTTTCTGAAAAATTCCTGTGCCTGCAAGTCTTTACAAAAGTTAAAATCCTTCAGGGAAAGGGAGGGTTGGGTAAGAAGGGTACTCCTGTGGACGGGTATTGTGCCTCTCACTCTTTTCACAGAGATGACAGAGAAGAGAATGAATTTTGTTGCTGATGGAATGGGAAATGGTATTTGAGGAAACAAAGTAATCTCCAGAAAGCAGTCTGAGAGGTGAAGGCCTCATAGGGATGGCAACTCCATGTGCAGAAGCGAGGGACAGAAAGTGAAACAGGGAAGAAGGTCGACAAATGAGCGTGCGCCTGACTTGCCGGATCTCAGACCACTCCTCTGAGAACCCACTGAAAACACACCTCAGGGTCATTTCAGCCTGGAGAGAATGGGCTATAAATGAATCCATCAGCTCTTATCTCAGGCATGGGGTGTATCTGTGTGCACCGAATGGGGCCCCACAACCTCTCACATTCACCATCACTAGGTAAGCCCCAGAACTGAATGCAAGAGTTCTGAACACAGGCGTGTAGCTGGGTGCTGTCAGGTGGCGCTGGCATGGAATTGATGGTGGCCCATGTGTATCTGGTCACTATTGCAGTCTCAGGACCTGGAGCTACAGGCTCACCTTCACCTGTCTAACTCCTACTGATGCTTCAGAAATCAGACCAGACTCTTCTCCCTCACGAAACCTTCTCTGACAAGCCACTCCTCCATCCTTCCACTAAACTGATTCACTTAATGCAAACACTGACAAGTTATTCCAGCCAAAAGTTCTGAAGAGTTTATCAAGTAAATTACTTTCAACATGTTGATTTAACACAGCACAAACATAAACCCAAGATAGACTCTATAGTGATTTTTAAATTCTTTTTTACTGTGGCAGAAATTGATAGTTATGTCCAAGTATTCATTTTCCTTCTTATATAGTAATATAGTAATAGCTTTTATCTGGGCACATGGCCTCCCAGAATGCATTTCCCAGGCTCTCTTACAACATAGTGTAGCCACATCACTCAGTTCTGACCAACAATATGTGAGCAGAGGTGAGTAGTGCAAATACCAAGATGGGTCCTTAAAGGGAAGGGATGAGTGCTCCCTTATTCCTGTCTCCCTTCCCACTAGTTTGAATGTGGGTGGAGAAGAGCAGCGCTTTCAGGGTGAAGAACAAAGAGATGGAAGGAGCCTGGGCCCTTTCCCCTGGTGCTTCTCTCCCAGCCCTGAATGCTGGATCCAAACTGTTAGGTGAGGAAAAGGTACACATCACACATTCATTGCCTAAATGAAAAAACTGTATTGACTGTCTTTCATACTTAGGACTTCCTAAGTTCTAGGAGCTCAGAGTAGGAATATGGAGAAAGAAGATGTGGTCCCTACCTAAAAAAAGCTGTTAGCCTGGTAAGAAGGGAGACTATAAAAAGTTATATACACACACATATGACAACTGATGACAGAATTAACTACAGGTGCCATGTGAGTGCATGTGAGAGGAGGTGATGTCCATTCTGACTTCTAAACAAGGCAAAGGAGTTACAGATAGGCAAAAGGAACAGCATAAACAAAGATGGAAAGCAAGACAGAGCTTGGTGCTTCTAGGGAGAGGCAAGGCATTGGCTCTGTGGTCAGACTACGTGGTTAAAATCTTAGACTAGCACTTACTGGCTATAGGGAGTTACCTAGGCAAGTTACTTACGCTCTCTGAATCCTCCTCCTAGAGTTGTCATTAGGACTAAACAAGATAACCCATATACAATCCTTAACACTGTACTTTGGACTTGTGGTACAGAGCAGGCTCAGTGAATATTAGTTTTAAAAAAGAGAAAAGTCAGTAGGTATAATTGGAACCCCGAGGGCAAAGTGAAGTTACCAGAGATGAAACTAGAGGACAGTCTATAACCACATCATCAGAGAGATGGATTTTATCCTGGAGCCTAAGGGATTTCCTGTCTGTAGGAAGCCGGCATATTCAGATAGGTTTCTGCCTCAAGAGCTCAATTTGACAGGAGAGTGACATGGTCAGAAGGCACTTGGCCTTCTTTCTAAATGAATCCTGGCTTTTCACAAAGAAGCATTATTACACACATTGCACCCCTGGACAAATATATTTTGTAAATTGTAATAATGAAACTGGGTGAACTGAGTAATATAAACAAGTTACCTATCTGGTAATGACAATTCACAACTGCCTTATCTTTGTCTAAATGGAAAGCTTATTACAGCTAAATCTTGATATAACAGACTTATTCGGGCAAAGCGGTGTCCATTAAAACCAAAAGTCCTTTATATAATAAAGTAGGCTTTTTGAATTCGTATTGAGGAAGAAGACTGGTTTTGCAAGGAATGTTAGGCCATTAAACCAAACAAAACCCTGTCCCACGGTAAGGCAGGGGGCTTTGTTTTGAGCCCTGAACCTAAGCACACCTGGGGGAAGGGTAGATGAAAAGAATTATCCCTTCAGGGTCTTGAGGGGAGGGAGTATATTTGCAAATCAATGAACTTGAGGGGCAGTTATAAAGCAAGGTTCTTGTGTGTTACCTGCGCTCTGGATTTGGGATTTAGGATAAGCCCCAGAGACCACGCGTGTTATTAAAACTGTGATTTCTCCACCTCTTCAAAGTGTTGCTTAGTTTTTTGGTCTTTCCGCAACAGTATGCTGAAAATCAACAAATTAGTTAGTTTACCTGTTTTTACTTATGTAGACACATTTGGGTAATTAAAATTAAGTATATATGTGAAGTTTAATTTCATAGTAAAGTTTTCTATATGTATTACTATAATTTTAAATTTATAGGTGTTGTGCATAAATATCCAATGCAATGCCCAGGTGTTGCAATCCCCAAGAACCACGAGGGAGTCCATTCTGATGTAAAAACAAAAGAACCTTTACTGTACTCGAGTCGACTCGGGGCTCCGTCACAAGCCCGCCATCGCAGTGGCGGGGCTGGGAGGAAGACCCCGGGTTACAGGAGGACGGGGGCTTT
>PVJC01044498.1:0-14085 GCA_004026665.1 Murina feae
ATCCGGACCTCACCGCCTCGGCTGAGGGCTTTGCAGCCCAGCCCCCCACCCAGGCAGGGCTGGTCCTGGTGTGGGGCCTGAGCTGTCACTGCCCATCTTTCTCCTGCTCCATGCGTTTGGTGTCACAGCTGATGCCTGGGATGTCACAGTCTGACATGTGAAGCTACGGGGTCAATTGGGTCAGGGGAGCAGGGGAGCACGTGCTTTCACTGCCAGGCACATGTCAAATCAAATCCCACTTGTGGCTGGTGGTCAGGCTTCTATCAGAGCGCTGTCTGAGGCCGGTGACAGTGCTGGTCTGACTGAGTCCCAGCCAGACCAACTCCTTGGCAGGCCCCATGCCAGGGAGGAGGCTGTGGGGACAGGTGCTGGGAGCCATGCCTTGCCCTCCTTGGCTGACTTCCGATTTGTCGCTAGCTGTGTTCCCAGACATTTCAGCAGACTGTGCTATGCAAATGGGCCATTTTGCTTTATTTTGAGTCTCCTTTATGCACAAAAACCACTGACTCTCACCAAGGTTTCTTTCCACGATGGCGACTAACAGCAAGGACACTCACCCGGCAGCAATGAAGAGGCCTGGTGGCACAAAGAGTTTCGGACGGACATGCGGCCTGAACTCACAAGTGCTTGTGAGAAAGAGTTAGATGGTCCGACGGCACAGGCTTGGGGCCCAGACCAGCCTGCGGTAGGCCCTGCGCTAACCTGCTGCCTGGTCCTCAGCTTCCACATCTGCCAAATGGGGATGAAACAGTCCACACAGCCGGGAAGTGGCCTACAGATCCGATAGAAATGACGCGAAAGGCCACGCCAATGTACGGTCTCAGAGTTAAGTATGGATGGTCGCGGTCTACGGCCATTTGAGTTTTACTGCTTTATTATGACTCTTTGTTCTGCCGTCTGTAAAATTAGGATAATGAGTGTTTTCTCACACAGTGAAAAAGCAATGCTGGCTCAGTCCGAGGGTGAGGATGGCCTGGTCTCACTCCGCTTGAGATAAAGTCCAGCTGGGCATTGCTGTGTGCGCCACGGCAGCGGGGAAGGGAGGTGCGGGCACAGCCGAGTTCACGCCGAGCTCGTCCTGAGGGCGTGTGGGCACCAGGAACGCCGCAACCTTCGCTCCCCGCGCAGCTCCTAGGAAGAAGTTTCGTAACTGACCAACTCAAAAGGTCCCTCCCTTTGGAAAGTGTCTGAATGAGGACAAGGTAGGGACAGTTGTCACCGTGGTAACCAGAGTCTGTGATATCCAGGTCCAGCTGAGTGTCACCAGTTGGGCTCCGTAGCTCAGGGGTGTGTGCCCTTCGGCAGAGCCCGCACATGAGGGTGTCATGCCAAGGGCTTTCAAGAAACAGAGCATCGCACCCAGAGCAGGGCTGCAGGTGGCGCCCGGTCACTGTGGGGCAATAAGTGACAATGCATGGGACCCCCAGCAGCACCCAGGCCATGGGGCAGTGACTTTTTGCACAGTCTGTCTGTCGCCTCTCAGGGTAATTGCTGGCGGACCTTGTATTTACTGGTCCTCGTCCAGTCTCAGAAGTGACCTTGCTCCTCAGGTATTAGTAGCCGTGGGCACCCACCCTTGGCGCGCCCAGCAGCACGGGAATGTGCATGCCATGTAAATGCGCAGAGGCGAGCAGACGAGCTGCCAGATAAGCAGTCCATCAAACGTGCATCTGATTTACTTGCAACTTGGTTCATCCACAAGGGCGCCAGCGGAAGGGTCGCTGTCGGATCTCCACCTGAGGAATTGCTCTGCACGGGAGCTCGCCAGCCATGGGTTACAGAACCGGCTCTGCGAGCCCCCGGCACTGCAGCCTGTGCCCCCGGCACCCGAGCCACAAGGTGGGTGTCCTCCTCTCCATCTCCCACTGGCCCCCATTCCACACCCTCGTTACCGCCAAATGCCCAGACTATAACTGCTGGTGAACAGTGGTTAGACCAGGCGCTTAGAGGAAGAAGTGTGCATGGCCCACTGCAGGCTTGACAGCGCAGCACACAGCTCACGGAACATCTCCCCTCCCACGCTCTCCATCGGCTGTCTGCTGGCTCCATAGACGGGAAACACATGTACACATGGTTTACACATGATTATGAGTGGGCATGTGTCAGTAGACCTGAGGGCTGCCGGACTCCTAGGAGGGGTGGAGTTGTGTGGTGACCACATCCCAGTAAAGACACCCAGTGGGTGCCCCTGTACACCATCCCAAGAAAGACCAAGGTGCCCTTAAACTAGGACTGGAAGCAGCAGGGCAAGAGGGAGACTGGCGGAGTGTGTGTTCCCATGTGGGCCCGGTGGGTGAGTGGGTTCTTGGCCCAGCTCCGTGGATGCCACCCACGGGCTCCCACCTGAAGGCAGGTGAGGGGCAGCCTGGCCCCTGAGCAGGGACAGTCTCCTCCCAGGTGGGTGGAGGCTGGGTGGGTGGACGCGCCTGGAGGCCAAGGCCAGGCAAAGGGCGGAAGCTGGGGCTGCCTTTGCCCTGCGTGGCTGGCGGGTGCTCGGTGGCAGCCGAGTGGTTGGCAGAGCCTGCCTGCCTCCCTCTACACTTCTCACTCACCTGCCCCTCAGCACTCTCCCAGCCACCGGCCTGGTGTCGCTCTTATCTCAGCGCCTTGCGCAGTGGAGGGAGGTGCCCTCTGCATTCCTAGAGAGGAGCTTCACGCAAGAGCAGTGTGAATGAAATTTCCCCCTCAAACTGTCCCTCCCCGCCCACCGCCCCCCATTTCCATACCTCCCACCCCCCTGCTCCCCCGGGAGTCAGTGACCCCGTGGCTGAGGGCCCTGCAGCAGGAGGGCCAGCATCTCCCCAGCTCAGAGGTGTCCTTGCGGGAAGGAGCCGCCCTGCGAAGCTTTTCCTTGGTTTCCCCCAGGAGCGTTTCGGGAGGAATTCAACCTCCACTTGCGGTTCCTTATACTTCCCTTGTCCCGGTGTCTGTCCAAAGAGCCATTTGGTGCCCAGGGAATCTGTGAGCTTTTTAACCACATTTTAAAACACTTTTTAACTAGCCAGGTCCAAAGCCCCGTCTAAGCTACCCATGAACACAAGCGGGTTTTACATTTCGAATCCCGTGAAGTCCCTGCGAGGGTTCTTGCAGCAGCCAGTGTAGCGGGTCAGTGGGTGACACCTGACAGCAGGTATCAGCGTGCCCCTGGGCAGGGAGCAAGAGCCTGGTACAGAGGTGAGCAGGAGGGGGAGGAGGGAGCAGGGGAGGAGGGCAGGCCCCGCACCGCGGCCCCACCACCGCAGTCTGACCTCCACTGCGCAGAGCCTTCTGTGCGAAGCACTTTGTAAGCTCCCTGAGCAGCTGCCAGCGGACAGGAAGGGGACCCTGTCATCCAGGTGAGTGGACTGCAGTTCAGAAGTCAGCGTCCAGCTCCCGCAGGCTGTCCGGCACCAGCTCGGAGTCCAGCTCCTTGGCTGAGATGGGAGGAGCAGACGGAGGACATGGAGGACGGAGGAAGTGAGGGTGCAGGTCTGCCCTCCCTCGATGTGGCCAGAACATGGACCCAGAGCCTCTCCTCCCTCGCCCGTCCTCGTCACCTCAGAGAGCCCTGCAGCGGGTTCTGTTGGCTCCCTGGACAGAGGGACTCAGCCTCAGCAGGGGGACTGTCTGCTACTCACTCAGAAAATGCAGCTTCAGGCAGAGCCCAGAGAGGTGGGAGGAAGGGGGGCAGAGCGGGGGGGGGGGGGGGGGGGGGGGGGGGGGGGGGGGGGGGGGGGGGGGGGGGGGGGGAGGAAGGGGCAGGGGGGATGGTGGTGTGCTTCCCACCTTTGTGTGAAACCTGACCATTATTCCTGAAAAGAACAGGACTTCATTTCCTGAGCACTGAGCGCAGCTATTTCTGGAGGCAGTTGGATTTTTTGGGACCAAATTCCTTTGTAAGTTCTAGAGAGTGAAAAGAAAGAAAAGGTGTATATTCGCATGTGTGTGCATGTGTGTGCACATGTGTGTATGCACCCTATGCGTGTGTGCATGACCTCTGATGGTCAGACTGCTGTACTGGATGGGAGACTGTCCACGGTGAGCAGGAGGCCGCACCCACGGATTTGGGTTGTTTTGTCCAGTATCTCTGCCTTGGTGCAGCCCACACGGTCGGTGGAGGGGGATGCCTCACGGCACCCGGGCCCTCTCGCCTGTCAGATGGGCATGGGCGCTGTGCTCCCACTGCTCTCGGTGAGGTTGGCGCATTAACGTAGTGAGCACAGCTCCCCCAAACCAGACGCAACAGTGTCAATGAGGCTCCATGGCAGGGGGCCCAGGAGGGCTTGGTCACAGCCCATCTCCCTGGAGAGAAGCAGCTGTGGACCCTCCAGGCCTGAGGATGAGGAGTCTGAGGGAGGTGCCGCCAGCACAGGGCCTTCCCCACCCCCGAGGGCCATCAATTCTTTAGGACTGAAAGCAGGATATCTCATCAGCTCCCAGAACCTGATGTTCCCAGCAGGTGGTAAGTGATCCCACTTCTGGGAATATATCTCAAGAAACTAGAAACACCAATCAGAAAGGACATATGCACCCCTATGTTCATAGCAGCACAATTCACCATAGCTGAGATTTGGAAACAGCCTAAGTGCCCATCAGCAGATGAGTGGGTTAGAAAACTATGGTCCCTCTACACAATGGAATACTACGCTGCTGTAGAAAAGAAGGAACTCCCACCATTTGCAACAGCATGGATGGACCTGGAGAGCATTATGCTAAGTGAAATATGCCAGACAGAGAAAGATTAATATCACATGCTCTCACTCATGTGTGGAATCTAATGAACAACATAAACTGATAAACAAAAATAGAACCAGAGGCAAAGAAGCATCAAACAGACCATCAAACCTCAGAAGGAAGGTAGGGGAGGGGGGGTGAGAGATCAACCAAAGAACTTGTATGCATATGAGCATAACCAATGGACACAGACAACAGAAGAGTAAAGGCCTGGGCTGGGGGTGGGGCAGGCTGGGAGAGGCCGATGGGAGAGAAAGGGCAGCATATGTAATACTTTCAACAATAAAGAATTTTTTAAAAAAGAAAAACAAGTAAATGGAAAATAAACAAAAAGAAAGAAAGCTTGGAGACGGCAAGGAGAGGACGGGAGGCCAGCTCCAGGAGGCAGCACATGGGAAGAACTGGGACAGATGTGACCAGGGTCCCTTTTGTTCACTGCTCTGGCGTCCATGGCCAACCGCAACCCACAATGCCTTTCACCACCGTCAGGCTCCTGCGGCCTCTTCCTGTCTCACGTGTGCTTGTTGTGTTTCCACACACAGACCTCTCACCACACTCCAAGGCCTACCCTCGCCGCTCTGTGAGCCCCAAACTCCTCCCCCAGCCTCCAGCCCCCTTCATCCTCAACAATGTACCCCAACCCTCCAGTCAATAAAAATCGATGCATTCGTCATATAGTGACCCCTTGTCCCAGTGTGCCCAGCATGGGTGGGTCCCAGGAGGCAGGGTTGGGTCCTGGGTAAGCTGGGAGAGGTGTACAGACAAAGCTTTGGGGTAGGGATGCCCTTCATCCGGGTCCAGGAAACAAGCAAGGAAAGGCAGGGGGAGGCGGCCTCTGCCTCTGGGCAGCTTCCAGGGGTCTCCCGGGGCAAAGCTACCCCTCCACCCCCCCCGCTGCTGAATACAGATCATTTTCTCGGAGCAGGGACTGGGACCCGGGCCAATACACTCACTGGAGACTGATTCCCGAGGGGGAGGCCTGGGACTTGGGGTCCTTGAAAGACCCGGTCTCATTGCTGACTCTCCATCCCTGGATCCCTGTGCCACGAGGTGCAGGCGGCCCACGTCACCAACAGCACAAAACCCAGAAACCAGACCACCCGCCCCCATGAATGGCGTCCCCTTCTGCCTGTTCAGTACCGCTCACTCACACAGCGGGGCCCCTCGGAATGAGTGTCCCTTACAGGGTTTCTGGGGCCAAATGCACTGGGGAAAGTGGAGGGTAACAAGACTACAGGTTCGTTCACGCAGCATTTCTTGGAGCTCTCAATGTGACCCCCAGGGACTCAGGGACAGTCCCCGAGGGAAGCTGAGCTGCAGGGTGGGGTGCCAAGGCCTGCCTTCTCCCAGAGCACCCGCTAAGGCTTGTGCTGCTCCAGCTCACCCAGATGCTGGACACCTGCTTCTCCCAGGGAAGAAGGGGAAGGAGCCAGGGAGGTGCCAGGCCTCCCACTGGGTGCTCCTGCTGAGACAAAGGGGCCTCACCTGGGATGCTTCCCGCACAGGTGCCCTGCATGTCAATGAGAGAAAGAGTAGGAAGTCAGAAAGAGTAGGAAGTCAGAGACCCTACTCAAGGCTACTTTAAAAGGACGGCCTCTCAGAATTTCAATGTACCGAAGGCTTCACGTAGACACACCCTCCAAGAATCTTTGCAACAAAACGTTGTGCAGATGAGAAGCTTGACTGGGATGGGAGTCGGCGAGCATGCGCGTCAGGGCGGACCCTGCTCTCCTAGACCCTTGAGTGGACCCTGCAGGCCCGGCGACCACAGCCCCTCTGCCAACCACAGAGCCCATGAGCAGGGCCCATGAGCAGGGCCTGGGCTAAACACGCACTGAAGACAGCCTCAGCCTTGTCCTCTATGCACTTCTTCCAGGTGAGGAGACAGCTCCTGACTAACCAGCCGCTGTGACCAGCCGACTCTGTGGCTACCTGTCCGCTAAGGGTTCCTGGGGACAGTCTGGGCTCCAGCTAAGATTCCCATCAGGCACCTCCTCCCTTAGGGCTGCGATGACGTTTCACGCGATGAAGTCTGAGGTGTGGGGGCATGGGCTCCCCAAGCCCTCTGACCTCCGAGGGGCTCAGGGCCCCGTTTCTGGCTGGGAAACGTGGGCTGGTGTGCGAGCGAGCTGGAGAGGGCCCGAGGCCCGCAATGGGCTCCGCATCTTGCCCTTGTTACTAACAATCCTCCCCGAATCGCCAAATGGTTTCCAGGCATTAAAGTTACGGCGTGCCATAAAGCCTGTCTGCTTTCTGGAGAGTCTGATAAACGGCAGGAAGTCTCGGCCATAAAAGGTGCCGGCTGCGCTCCTTCGAGGAGCCGGGCAGCCGTAACTTACGACCTTCATAAATGGGAGTGGGTCTCGCGAGCGAGTCCATCCGTCTTTGGAGTAATCTGCCTCGTAGTAAAATCTTTACTGCACACCCCCCAGCATGTGCCTGGGCGGGCTGATCTCCCACCCCTGCTGCCTCTTGCTCCATCTCCCCCTCTGGCCTCCAGACTCCACCTTCCATTTTCCAGGCCCAGCTCAGCTCAACGTGGATGCCCCGGACGTGGGAAGAAGCAGGATGGAGGTGCCCTGTGTGTTACAGTGCTGTTCCGGGCCTCTTCCTTACACAGCTGTAAGGCACCTGCCCAGAAGCCTTCATCTTAACTGGGGACAGTTCTTCATGATCAACAGGACCGTGTGCCTGACGATGCTCTGCAAGCCATAGAGTCTTCTAGAAGCAGGACACGCCTTGTCACCGGGGTTCTGGTTCTGCACATCATCTCGGAGACGCAGCTGGCAGGACGGGAGGGGCCAGTGGTCAGAAAGGAGCCGCTCTCCAGGGAGGAGGAGAAACAACACTCCCAGCCCCACCTGCTCTTGTGCGACACCAGGCAGCTTACTCACCTTCTCTGCACCTCAGTTTCCAAAGGTGTGAGATTCCTCAGGCATCTCCACAGCAATGTCGTTGTAAAGAGCAAACTGAATACTTTATAAACAGCAAACACACCCAGAAGTGGTCGTGTTATTGTGATTGGGCCAATGGAGGGGTAGAAGCTTACAGGCAACAGAGTGTCTGCCCACATGTCGTTGCCAGTTCAACACGCATGGCCAGGCCCTGGGCCCGGAGACGGGAGATGAGTGGGGCCCGGCATTCAGTCTCCCGAAGAACTTGACAAAACTAACATTAGCTCAGCTCGTCGGCCTACTGTGCTCTTTCACCCGCATGTCCCATCCATCTTATAACAAGGCTCGGAGGTAGGACGTGTCTCCTCTTAACAGATGAAGGGACAGAGAATTCCAGATGTTGAGGTCAAGGTCACACCCTTACTAAGACCCAGGTCTGCCCTCTCCATGTTGGGAGCCACTTCCACGCACAAACCTCTAGCCACAGGTTCAGAGGAGCAGGCTCACGCCCCGCCTCCGCCAGGCCACAGACACCCCCGTGCACGGTGTGGTGAATGCTCGGTAGTTGGTTGCGCCCTGTGAGCACGAGCAACAGAAACAGGAGAACAGCCCCACCAGCAAGCAGCTCATGCCACACGGCTACCCTCCTACCAGGGCTCCACGTTCCAGCCCTGTTTGCTTCTCGTGTTTCCATGGCTTGTCCCACCGTCCCTGAGCCTGCCCTTTGTGTCCAGAGCCCTCAAACCTCCAGGCAAGGACAGTTACAAACTCTACAAAGTGGGTCCCTCACTGTGTCCAGTTCCCACCTGGCACCATATGCAGCTATTACAATACTAGAGGCCCAGTGCACGAAATTCATGCAGGGATGGGGGGGGCTCTCAGTCCGGCCTGCACCCTGTCCAATTCGGGACAGAGATGGGGCCTAAACTGGCAGTTGGACATCCCTCTCATAATCTGGGACCACTGGCTCCTAACTGCTTGCCTGCCTGCCTGATCGCCCCTAACCATTCTACTGCCTGTCTGATCACCCCTAACTGCCTCTGCTTGCCAGACTGGTGCCCCCTAACTGTGCCCCTGCCAGCCTGGTCGTCCCTTAACTGTCTGGAAGGAAGTTGGACTTCTGGAAGATGTCCAGTCACATGATCTAATTAGCATATTACCCTTTTATTAGTATACATCAAGTACCATATGCTGGACACCAGAAACTAATGCAAAACAACACTGAAGGGAAACTGAAATTGAAAAATAAAACTTAAGGTTATTTTAAAAAATATATTAGAAAAGCAAGGGCGGAGGCTATCCCATAAGGCAGCTTCCTTTCCCCACAGAACACACACACACGAATAACAGTGGGACACATGTAGTTGGACAGATTCACATTTCTGTGGACACAAGTAAAGTTTTATTGGAACACATGCACAGAGAATTTCAGACGGGGAGACTTTTCTATGGGAGACTCCCGACAATTTCCAGGTGATGGCGATTTTGCTGGAGCATCAGAAGCTGGGTGGGAGGGAAGGACAAGGTGGAAGGAAGCAAACAAGGGTGGAGCTTCTGTGGGCTGCGGAGGCGGAGCCTGAGGAGGCGGAGCCTGAGGAGGGGGGGAGATTGAGAAGGAGAAGGAACCAGGCCTTGTGGACCTGTAGCTTCTTGGCTTCTCAGTGCCCAGCTGTGGAGCTCATAGCCTCTCAGATACTTTCTCAGCTAAAGTCAGAGGGAGATTTTAGCAATGCCCCTGGTGACTTAAAAACTCAAATTAAAAAATGCTTTCAATCACACAAATTTTTATTAAAAAATTTCAACAGGTTAAAACTAAAAGAAAATATTTTTAGAAACTGGTATGAGGAGATTAACTCATAGGAAAAGGTTCGTTATTTCTGCTTTTATGCATAAGGCAGCACCCCCTCCCTTTCTCCTCTCCGGCCAGCCCCGCCCCCTCAACCTCCCCTGCTACCTGATAATTTAAGACACCTGAAGTGCAGTAGGAGAAAAATATGACCCTGACTCCGTGAGATGTGTGGAAGCTGTGGCTGCACACCTTAATTATCACTAAGCAGGTAACATTTTAATAGCTTAGGTGGAAATTGATGAGCCTCCTGCTCACTGGAAGCCTGCGCAGACGTGACATGACATTGTGTAGGAAAAGGGACAGCCTGGTGGTGAGCGGCTGGCTCTATGCCGACGGGTCGCGAGTTTTAAAAAGGCAGTCGTCCTTGTTCAGCAACTTTTCCCTTAGAGCCCAGATGTCCCTCTAACACCTTCCCATCTCCCCATGAACGGAATGCAAATGGCATTCTCTCCTTTCGCAGAAGAGCAGGCAGAGAAAGGCGTCGAGAAGGGCCAGCCTCAGTCCCTACCACGCGGGGAGCAGCTCCTGCGAGATTCTAACTCCATGGGATGCGGACCTCGCCACCTGTTTCCACATAGGGGTTCATTGTAAGTGGTGGGTGGGTGATGTATTAGATGGTGCAGGGGATGCCTGGGAGCTAAGAACAGAGGACTTGGCCTCCAACTTCCAAGGGAGAGCTGCTGAGGTCTCAGGCTTCAGTGAGAACGACTCTCTCGGATGCTCAGTAGCAGTTTAGATGTTTCTCCATATGAGAGAAAATGGCCCAGTATGTTTCTTCAAGTCAATTTATATGACACTAGAGGCTTGTGAACAAAATTCATGCACTGGGCGGGGGTGGAGGGAGGAGATCCCTCAGCCCGGCCTGCACCCTCTCACAGTCCGGGAGCCCTTGGGGGATGTCCACCTGTGGGGAGAGGACCTAAGCCAGCAGTTGGACATGCCTCTTGTAGTCTGGGACTCCACACTCCTTACTGCCTACCTACTCACTGCTCATTACGACTCAGCTTGCTGCTCCTTAGTGCTGTTTCAGAGGCGGGAGAGGCTCCCACCACAACTGCTGTGCTTGCCAGCTGTGAACCCAACTTCTGGCTGAGTGGCACTCCCCCTCTGGGAGCACACTGACCACCAGGGGATAGATCCTGCATTGAGTGTCTGCCCCCGGTGGTCAGTGAGCATCATAACAACTGGTTGTTTGGGTCATTCCACCTTAATGGTTGCTTAGGCTTTTATTATATAGACTAGGGGCCTGGTACACGAAATTCATGCACTGGTTGGGGGGGTCCTCGGCCCAGCCTGCCCCCTCTCACATATTGGGAGCCTTCAGGGGGTGTCCTATTGACGGCTTAAGCCTAAGCCGCAGTCTGGTATCCCTTTGTGGGAGGTGACCAAGCTAATCAGGGGAACCCACCAGCCCCATCACCCCGCTGCTGCAGCCACTGCCAGTCACTGCAGCCACCAAGGTGTTTTCATCACCACGGACTCCAGTCCCTTTACCATGAAAAAATGACAACTTTCTTTAGGCATTTTCAAGATGTGTCTTTCACATGATGTGACCTTTCTTTCTTTCTTTCTTTCTTTCTTTCTTTCTTTCTTTCTTTTTCTTTTTCCTCACCTGAGAATATGTTTCCATTGATTTTTAGAGAATGTAGAAGAGAAGGGAAAAACAGAGGGAAACATCAAATGAGAGGAACACTTTGATTGGTTGCCTCCTGCATATGCCCTGACCTGGGCCCTGGCCAGGGAGAAACCTGAAACCTAGGTACATGCCCTTGGTCAGAATTGAACCCAGACCCTGCAGTCAGCAAGCTGAGGAATTATGCACTGAGCCAAACCGGCTAGGGCAGGATATGACATTTCTTAGCCCTCCAGCAATGGACCTTCATTTTTTTTCTCCAGGAGTGTGGTGGAAAAACCCTAGATTGCCTTTAGGGATTCTTGTTACCCAAGTTACTAAGAATATTACCAGTGGCATACAGGGAGCTTAGCCAATGAGTGGTCAGAAAAGGTGTTTCTTCTGTAGTTCACTCCCATCACCGGCTCCACTCTTGCCCAGGCCTGTAAGCTCTGCCTGAGGCTGCAGGCCTGGGCAGGGGACCCCCAAGCTTCTCTGATTGCCAGCTTCATAGAGCCCAGGCCTCTGCGATCACCAGCTCTGATCCTGCCCCTTGCCATTGCTGGTTCTGCCCTTGCCCCACTGGCAGCTTCTAGCCAAGGCTGCAGGCCTGGGCAGGGGACCCCCAGACCCTTGTTTTGCCAGCTCCACTGGTTCCCAGACCCCTGCAATTGCAGGCTCCACTCATGCCCCTCTGATCACAGGCCCCTGTGATCTCTGGCCTTGCCCCTGCCCAGACCTGAGGCCTCTGGCCCAGGCCTTATGCCTGGTAGGGCACCCTCAGACCCCTCTGATCACTGGCTCTGCCCCTGCCCCCTCCAATCACCAGCTCCTCCCTTGTCCATGCCTGAGGCCTCTGGTGAGAGCCTCTGGCCTGGGCAGGGGACCCCCAGCCCCTCTGGTGGCCTGTTCCACCCCTCGGGTCCACCGCCTCCCTGCCACCTGCCTGGCTAACAGGCCTGACCACTTCAGTGGTGGGGCTGAGCAGGACTGGATGCTGCCATCTTATGGCTATGGGCACCGTCATCTTGTGGCCATGGGTGCCACCATCTTGTGGCCGTAGGGGCTGCCATCTTTGTGATGGAGTGATGCCTGATTTGCATATTACTCTTTTATTAGATAGGATAGTTTGTATTCCCTATAACTTAAGGGACTTCATTTTCCCTATAAGTTAAGGGACTTTGGACTGGCCAGTGTGGCTCCATTGGCTGAGTGTTGTCCTGGACACTGAAAGGCTGCTGATTCCATTCTCGGTCAGGACACAGGCCTGGGATGTGGGTTGGGTCCTGACTGGGGTATGGAAGGCAACCCATCAATGTTTCCCGCTCTTTCGCCCTTCCTCTCTCTAAGCATGTCCTCAGCCGAGGGTGAACAAAGATATGTGTTTTGGCCACACACACATTCAGCCCATAACACTGTTACAACCATTTAAATATCTAGTTTCACATCTTCTCAGGAAGGAAAAGGGCTGTCTAGTGGTGTGGGCACTCATTGAACACAGGAAGTTTTGCCCAGGAATTTGTAGTGGGGGAGTGGAGTGTGATGTTCACTGTGGGTGTCTGCCCGCTGGAGCCGGGTCAGGGGTCTCCTTACCTGGTCAGAGCACTGCGGAGGAGCCCCGCTGCATGCAGACGCTGTCCCTGTGAGTGACACTGAGGGACTGGGTGGAGGTCGGGCATCGTGGGAAGAGTTTTGCTGTGAGTCCTTCCATTAATATGACTCTTGGCCTTTGAGACGCTGGACCTGGTGTCTTGTACGAAGACGGCAACAGTCATGACCTTGAGCTAGGATTCCTCCCTGTGGGTTCTGACCCAAGCCCAGCTTAGAAACAGCGTCGTGAGTTTTGGCTTTTTACTAGCAAATAAGATGTCATGACTTCTCTTTCCCCAAATTCATGTCTGTGTCTGAGTCCTGAGGTTTTCCGAAATGCAGTGAAGATGGGGCGCATCTCACACATAATGGTTAAGCACGGCAGCCTTTGGCAAACAACGAAGCTGTGGACTGGTGAAGGGAAGATGCACCCAACTCAAGTCTGGGAATGACACCCAGGCCACAGGCCAACCATGGGTCCCTAGGGGGTGGCAGCACCCCACACCGTCTGAGCCACTGAAGTGCTTCTGCTCGGTGGTCAGAAACAGTCCTCTTGGTCAGGAGGCTGTGGCTTGGGTGCTGTGCCGAGAGGGAGAGCAGGTGGACATGGTGGGGCGAGCTTCCAGGCTGACCCTGAGGCTGACCCGGCAGCTTCCAAAGCACCCACCCTGCCCACCTTTAGCGGCTCTTCCCTGCCCCAGCTGCCCTTTCTCACGAGTCAGGAGTGCGCACGCCCCGAGGTCAGCTGTCCTCTCATTTTATTGCCGCAGCTTGGAGGCAAGGCTCTGACATCAAGAAGATACGGTTCTGGCTTTCGTGTGTGGCCCTCCTTCCTTCCTTCCCTTTCCCTCTCTCAGGTCCCTGCGTTCTTTCCCCTGGGGCTCCCCGCAGGTGGGGCTCTGGAGGCCCTCCGGGGCCTGGCTGAGTTAGTGACCGAAGGAAGAGGAGACGGTCTCGCGTGCTGAGAATGACCTGGTGTTGGCTCATGCTCTTTTCATTTATAAAAGTCCATCTTGTGTGCACGTCTGTGTGTGTCATCCTTCCATCTAGATTTGAAAGGTGATAACATAAAAGCTGAAAAACACATTCCTTCTGTGTGGTAACTAATAACTGTTTCTCCACAACTGACGGTCGTAAGTGCTCCGTTGAGCCATTCTGTTCTAACTTTTCATTGTTTAAGCCTCCACAGAGCACTTTTAAAGCACACACACGAACAGACAAATGCATCAGAACATATTTTATCAATTGCAAAAAAATATTTGCAACTGACCTGTTTACTGAGTTTAATTGGACCCACAGAAACACAGATGTGGAGGGATGTGTGGTTTATGTTCAGGTGAATTGGGAAATTGGTGATGTGTCTCCAGAGGCCCTCGCTGCTCATCTCTTGCCCGCACAGTCACGCCCTGAGACTGTGTCCAGCCCCC
>PVJC01044499.1:0-14090 GCA_004026665.1 Murina feae
ATTGGGCCTGCCACCTGGTCATGTTCCCTGAGTGGGAATCAAACCATGACCTCCTGGTTCATAGGTCAATACTCAACCACTGAGCCATGCCAGCAGGGCAGAATCTACTATTTTTATAGAATATTAGAGGCCCAGTGCATGAATTTGTGCACCTTGAAAGAAACTGTGAGCCTTGAGAGTGTGGTGGGCACAGGGGCAGGTCTTGGCCCATTCTCTGCACCCTTGCCCAGCCCCTCCTGCTGTGGCCCTGGGATCCCTGTTTGTTGGCAGCCCTGCTCCCACTGCCACTGCTCCCACACACTGATGGCACCAGCCCCTCTTAGGTGCAGAGCGATTGGGGCCAGTGCCAGCAGCAGGTGTGAGCAGGGCCGATGTTGTCAGTGGGTGTGAGTGGTGGCTGCTGCCCCGATCACCTCTCAGGAGCAGGGGGGAGATAGAGAAGCCCTCAGGGGAAATTGGGGCGGGCAGCTACCGCTCGCATCTGCTGATGGCACCGAGCAATCTGAGCCAGCACTGGGTGCCAGCAGCGGGTGTGAGCTCCAAGTGGGACAGGGCTCATGGGAGCAAAGAATTTCCCATAACCATCAGAGGCTCACCTCGATGACAGCAACCGGCACCCTGCCTTGGTCTGACATCCCCGCTTACCTCCTCCACTATCCTGCTGCAGCCGAAGTCCGCCATGTTCTGCGCTCTGCAGCCTGCTGCTGACACCCACCGTGTTCTGCACGGGACCTCTGGTGGTCAGCTGTTTGGTTGTTCTGCCCTTCAGTCTATTTGCATATTAGGGTTTTATATATGTAAATACTCTTTGTTTAGGGAAGAGGTAAAGACAGTCAAGCCTTGCTTGGCCATTCCAAGCAAGGACGTGCAGGAATGTTCAGGGACCATGGCAAATTTGCCTCTCCCAACAATTTTTTGTATGATCATGAGCTGAGATATTTGCATTTGAACCCCAATTTTTCTTAATTGGGATTCAAATGCAAGTACCATTTGCGCTACAAAAGAGAATTCTACTCATCTCATTAGCAGACCTATATTTTAAAAAGTATACTCAATTATTTTTAAAATACTTTGAATTTCATCAATAAAAAAATATCTCTCTTGTTATAAAGATTCTATATAATAGCCTTGATTTTGCCTGCTGGCCTGCAAACCCTTTAAGCTCTCTGGCTCTTGACAGTAAAAAGTTTGCTGGCTTCTAGTCTAGCTAATTGAGAAAAAGTTCACAAAGGATCATGTTTATTTGCCATTTGATCTCACAGCTAAGCTTAGAGGAATGTGGGACTGTTTTGTGCTGGCCTCTGCCTATCAGTACCAATGTTGTGGCTAGACAGATGCTTGCGGTTCTTATTATAATTGCAAGATGTCCTCTAGCAGTAACCATCAGGAAACTTGGAAAAGATACAGGCTTAATACTTACAGGCCTGGAAATTGCACACACCTTTGGGGCCACATAGGGAGGTCATGGAGGGAGTGGGAGGGGGGGAAGAGGAAGCGGGAGAGGAGAGAGAGAGAGGAGGCAGGATGTATTTGGGGTTCTGCTTTGATTAGAGGGTGGGGACCTAAGGTTTCAAAGGCTCACCCTTACTGGTGAATATAAAAACATAAGAGTGGGAATTTGAAGCATGAGAAGCAAAAAACAGGTGGCCCAAATGTTCAGTTATTGAAATCAACCAAGATCTCTAAAACAAATGAGCCTCAGGCAGGGTGGCTGGCCTGGTTCCTGTGTGTTTATGGAGATAGCCATCCTTGAAGTGGATGCCTCAAAGCTTTAGTCGGCACTTGCATTACAAAAAAAGATACACTCTGTCAGGATTTATACTATACTAACCAAAATAGTTCAGCTGTCGGCAGATTCTTTTAAAAATGTTTTTGAAGAGGCAAGCATGTGCATTTCATTTAATTCAAATCGGAATTTCAAAGGCTTCTTTTCAGCCTTCTTCTGTTAGATTTATCTTTGAAGTCCCCATTACAAAAGCTGAGGTTTATCACTTAAAAACACCTTTGCTTTATATGTAGTCTGATAATAAGAGATTAGCATTCTTAAATTAAAGGGATAGAATGCTGCTTATCTCCACTTATTTTTGTATCTTTTCCCCTTCTTTCTTGTCTGGATTAATTTTATTTAGTGCACAGTACAAGTGTCCAACTAGTTAGAGTTGGTGTTTCAGTTATGTATTGGTCTATAGCAAACTACCTCAAAACTTAGTGGCTTAAAGCAATAACAATGTATTATTATTTCCCACAATTCTATGGGTTGACCAGCTGGTTGCCCTGCATTCTGGGGTGTCACCTGGGGTGCTGGGATAGCTGAAAGGGTTAATATAGCCTCACTGGCAATGTTGGCCATTGGTGCTAGCTACAGGGGTAGCTCAGTTGTGATTGTCAGCTGGGAGCTTGGCTCTTCACTAGTGAGTCTCTTACGTGGTTGCCATGCTTTTAACTTTATGGAAGTTGGACTCTAAGGAAGAGCGTTCCAAACCCAGTCTAGGAAATTACATACCACCATTGAATTCTATTGATCAAAATAGATCAGAGAAATGTATCCTGGTTATGTAAGATGTTAGCATTATGAAAAGCTGGGTGAAGGATAGACAGCAACCCACTGTATTATGTTTGCAACTCTTCTATAAATTAATATTTAAAGTAAAAGTTTATCAACTAATAAGCCACAGGGTCAGCCCAGACTTAGGAGGGGAAATAGACTCCAGTTATTGATGGGGGAGTGACAAGATTATGTTGCAAGAGAGCACGTAGGGTGGGAGAGGTTATTGCAGCAACCTAGTGGGCTTCTAAAGTCTGTTCAGGACATCTTAGCCACGGCATGGTTTGGTGTGTGTGTGTTGCGGGGAGGGGAGGTGTGTCTGATTTCTAATGCTTTTCCACTTCAATTTGACAATCTTCCTCTTGCACTTTGGAATCTGCTATTAGGAAGTACTTTTGTGTTTATATTGCTATCCACTCCCCCTGGGATCAAATTTTCTGCGCATGATCCAGAAAAAGTAAGTTGTGTTAGATAAAGCTAAGAGACAGTCACTGACTTGACCACTGTGATGTGTTGACCCCAAGACTGAGAATCAGACATTTCACTCCCCCCGCCCCTCCCCCCACCCCCGTAAAATAAGGTTTCGATGGTGGCCAGGCCCAGAACAATTTCAGTCAATGACAAGCAAGGAGACACTTACCAGGGTCTTCTGAAAATGAAGTTATGTAGATTCTTTTTTGTTGTTGTTGTTTTGTTAATCCATATCCGAGGATATTTTTCCCATTGGTTTTTACAGAAAGTGGAAGGGAAGGAACAAAGGAGGAGAGAGACAGAAGGAGAGAAACATCAATGTGAGAGAGACACATTGACTGGTTGCCTCCTGCACATACCGTAACTCAGGCTGGGATCCAGGTATATGCTCTTGACCAGAATTGAACTTGAGCCCTTTGGTCTGTGGGCCAATGCTCTAATCACTGAGCCAAACTAGCTAGGGCTGAAATTTGACTCTTAAAAGAAAACGATGGGAAGGCCAACTAAGTTTTCTGTCTTTCCCACTGAAGGTAATAGAAAATTCATACTGATACTGTAGATGGCTTAGGGGAGACCTGGGTAGTTGTTTACATCATTGAGCTGTGAAACTAAGCAACACAGAAATCTATCCTACTATGTGAGCTAATAGTTATCCTTATTTCTCAAGTCAATTTCAGTTGTTTTTCCTGTTACTAGCTGCTGAAAATATCCTAATGAATGCATCATGTGTGTCATATAAAATGAATTGTCTCTAGCCACTTTAAGACTACACATGATATGCATAACCCATGGACACAGACAATGGTGTGGTAAGGGCCTGAGGAGTGGTAAGAGCAGGCTGGAAGAGGTTAATGGGGGGAAAAGGAGGACCTATGTAATGCCTTCAACAATAAATATTTTTTAAAAGGAAAAAGAAAGAAAGGAAGAAAGAAAGAAAGAAAGAAAAAAAAAGAAAGAAAGAAAGAAAGAAAGAAAGAAAGAAAGAAAGAAAGAAAGAAAGAAAAGATTATACATGAATGTTACAGAAAAATTTGGACTAATTGCATTATTCATAATAGGTTATGATGGTCTGCCTAAGAGAACTATTTTTTTGTTTGACTTCAAATTATATTTCAAAGATCAGTGAATTAGGTTGATTTCAAGAGAAAAAACTCCATAAAAATTTTCTATTCTCTAGTCCAACACTACAGTATAATGACAAGGGGCAAGAAGTGAAGGACAATGCTTCCAAATGAAATAGATAATGAAGACTCAAGAGTGAACAAAATTCAAAGCCAATGATTGTCTGGTTAGTTCAGGGCCTTACCAAACTCACTTTGTTCCTGGACTCCAAATACCTTCACAGTCTATGCCATTCATTTCACGTGTATGAGATTTCTCAGGATGATCACTTAGTAAGTTACATAATGTCTAATCACTGGGGTGTACACCTGAAACTAATATAATATTGTACCTCAACTATAATTGAAAAATGGGGTGAGGGTCCCCACTAGGAGGCTTGGCCAGCTTGCAAACAGCCATCAGCCCCTCACCCAGGCTGGCCAGGCACGCCAGCAGGTGGACATCTCTCGAGGGGTCCCAGACTATGAGAGGGCACAGGGACCCCCCTGAGGGACCCCCCTGAGTGCACAAATTTTTGTGCACTGGGCCCCTAGTTGAAAAATAAAAAAATTTAAGAAAAAGAAATACTTTATAAATAGAATGTTCAGTTTTATTCTACCCAATTTTGCCTTATTCTTTTTGGTAATAAAATCAAAGAGAATAAACAATATATTAAGTTTTTTTGTAGACTCGGAACATGGTGCATTCATGAGGTGCTTATTTAATAGTTCATATAGTTGTGTGAGAACTGTCATGAGTGCTTAACATTTGGAAACTCTTTTGTTCCCTTAACAAATAGCAGATAACTTTCTAACCGGGGGATGTAAAAGTAGGTGCCAGGAACTCAAAAATAAGCAAAAACACCTTTCCTTCCTCCAGGACACTGATAAAACAACATCTAATATATTCACATGTATGATGTATGAACCTGTAAATTTAAAATTAGAGATAATATGATCAGGTAGTGTTACCTTCATCTCTTCTAACACAGACGCAACCAATTATTAATGTCCTCTTATATATGAAGTTTTAGATTTTACTGAGAGTCTCAGCTTGTCATACACTGAAAGGTTTAGAACTTGTCAGATGACAAGATAACTAACTTAGGGGAAAAAGAGACAGCACATTAATTCCAATCGGTGGGTTGTCTTCCTGATACATTTCAAAGTACATATGGTAAACAGGCATTTTCTTTTACTCATGCAATAAAATGTACTTTGGGAAAGTTTTCAGAAAAAATTAAAAATCTACTTTATTTAATTATATTTTGTATTCGGTAGTGTTAAAATTTTTCAGATTTTTTTAAGGATAGAAAGGGTATAGAGAACTCACTGGGGTTGATGATGATGATGGTGATATTAATGAGCACTTAGTATGTGTTAGGCATGTGATCTGCCTATTTACCTTCATAACCTCACTTAATCTTTATAAAAATCTATGAAGGCATGTACTATCATCGGCCTCATCTTAAAGATGAGGAATCTGTGCTGTAAAGAGCTTAAGTAACTTCTTCCGTTCCTAAATGATGGAGGTGAAGTGGAGAACATTCTGCATCTCATTGGTTCCTATCTTTGTGAGTAAAGGGTCCATTTTCATTTGTTCTCAAGGTAACCATCACATGGACCCTTTATAGCAGAATTTTTACTATGTGTGAATGGTTTATTAAGGGAAGGCATTGCTAGTCCTTTGCCACATACCTTGGGTTATTTGTTCTCTCTTGTTACCTCCCGTCACTCTATAATACCAAAATATCTCCAGCCGGACTCTGGAACCCAGGTACTACCTCTGAGGTCACTGTGGTGTTGCTCTTTTTATTCAAAACATCTTCCGCTGGAGCCCTGTTCTACATCCCTGACTCACAGCCCATGCTAATGGCTTCAGGTGGCAATGATGCAACCTGCCTAGTTAATTAGCCCACTAGCAATGAGCATTGCTGTGGGCGGGAGAGAAAATAACTCTCAGGTGGGAGTGAAATGAAAATGCACACTGTACACTAGAGCAACAGGAAGAACTCAGAGTATAGCTGTGGAAGGCACCGTTATTATTCCCTTAGAGACCTAAGTAGTGTAAAAAGCCTATGAAAATATCTTACTCTCATCTTCTCATGACTGAGAGGTATTATGTCTTAATGTCAAAAACAAAAGGAAAAAACCCTTCTATAATTTGTCAGCTATACATAGTACAAAAATCTCTTTCCCAGTTTATAGCTTACTGGAGGCCTGGTGCACAAATTCATGGGGTCCCTCAGCCTGGCCTGTGGGATCGGGCTGAAACTAGCTCTATTACATCCCCCGAGGGGTCCTCGATTGCAAGAGGGTGCAGACCAGACCGAGGGACCCCACTGGTGCAGGATTGGGGCCTGGGAGAGATGCGGAAGGTTGGCCAGCCAGGGAGGAACCATGGGAGGGCTCCAGGGCATGTCTGGCCCGTCTTACTCAATCCTGATGGGCCAGATCCTAGCAGTAAGCTAACTTACCAGTCTGAGCATCTGCCCCCTGGTGGTCAGTGTATATCATAGTGACTGGTCAACCAGTTGACTGTCTGACCCCTGGTGGTCAGTGCATAACATAGCGAGCAGTTGAGCAGCTTTAGCATATAATTAGCATTTTATGCTTTGATTGATTGAACGAACAAATGCATGAATGGACACTTAGCATATTAGGCTTTTATTATAGCTTATCTTTTCACTTTGTTCATGTAGCCCTTTATTAAGCAAAGTTCACTAATTTTGATGCTGATAAGTATATCATCCTTTACTTTATAAAGGGTATATTTTTCATCTCATTTAAAAAAATCCCTCTGACCTAAAGCCACAAATATATATATATATATATATATATATATATATATATATATATAATATTTTATTGATTTTTTACAGAGAGGAAGGGAGAGAGATAGATAGTTAGAAACATCGATGAGAGAGAAGTATTGATCAGCTGCCTCCTACACACTCCCTGCTGGGGATGTGTCACAACCAAGGTACATGCCCTTGACCAGAATCGAACCTGGGACCTTTCAGTCTTCAGGCCGATGCTCTATCCATTGAGCCAAACTGGTTAGGGCAAAGATATATATTTTTTACTAAATGCTTAAAGTTTTATTTTTAATTGTAGATCTGTAATACACATAGAGATTATTTTGTTTATGGTCTGAAGTAGGGATCCAATTTCACATTTTTCTCTATGAATAACCAGTTGTCCGAATACTCCTGAACCCTAACACTCCAAAACTTACCAGTATTGACTCCTCTGTCAATGTCAATAACCAAATATGTATGAATCTGCTCCTGGGGTATCTCTTCTCTTCCATGTTATTTTTGTCACATTGTCTTAATTATTACAGTTTTGAAGCAAGTCTTAATGTGGGTATATCTTGATGTAATACAGTACTGTTATCTATAAAGTGTCTTGGGTTTTCTGTGTAGACAACCATAATATCTCATACTGCTAATACTCATTATCATGTGAGGGTCTGTGGTGTTGTCACTTGGCCAAGATCACATGATGTGAGAGCAGAGCAGCTCAGTTTAAGACAAGATCTGTAGTACTTTAGAGCCTCTGTTCTTTAACCAGTTGATTATGCTGCCTCTTCATTACCCCAGTTTCAGTTTTTTTGCTTGATTTTTTTTATTCTTTTTCAATCCTTACATATTTTTATTCATTTTGTAGTTTTTTTCCTTTTTAATTTTATATATTTCTTCTTGCAATAGCTAAGACTGCTAGCAGTAGCTTTGACTTGCATTAAAATCCTATGTAATAAAAGGGTAATATGCAAATTGACCCTAACAGCAGAACCATTGGGAATGACTGGTCACTATGACACACACTGACCACCAGGTGGCAGACGCTCAATGCAGGAGTTGCCCCCTGGTGGTCAGTGCGCTCCTACAGGGGGAGTTCCACTCAGCCACAAGCCAGGCTGACAGCTGCCAGCACAGCGATGGTGGCAGGAGCCTCTCCTGCCTCCTCAGCAGAGCTAAGGATGTCTGACTGCAGCTTAGGCTCCCCGATGGCAAGTGGACATCCCCGAGGGCCCTCGGGCTGCCAAAGGGATGTATGGCTGCCAGCTTAGACCCAATAGCCCAGGGAGTGAGCCTAAGCCAGCAGGTGGACATCTCCCGAGGGGTCCAAGACTGTGAGAGGTCACAGGCCATGCTGAGGGACATCCCTGAGTGCACAAATTTTTGTGCATGAGGCCTCTAGTATTAAATAAAAGCAATACAGTAGACATTTTTATTTGTTCTTGGTTTTAAAGCAATGTCTCTACATTTCTACCATCAGGTATACTAATTGCTGTAGATATATATTAGAGGCCCGGTGCACAAAATTTGTGCAGGGGGGGGTGGAGGGGTGAGGGAGGGTTCCTCAGCTCAGTCTGCCTCCTCTCACAATCTGGGACTCCTCAGTGGATGTCCTACTGATGGCCACAGTCTGGCAACAGTGTGTGTGTGTGTGTGTGTGTGTGTGTGTGTCCGTCCATTGGGGGCCTGCCCCCAGCTGTACTGCAGAGGCTCAGAGCAGGTGCTGTGAGTGTGTGTATGTGTGTGTGTATCCCAGCCTGGGGCCTGCCCCCAGCTGCACAGGAGGTTCAGAGCAGGCACCTCGTGTGTGTGTGTGTGTGTTTGTGTGTGTCTGTCTGCTGGGGGCATGCTGCCAGCCACACTGTGGAGGCTGGGAGCAGGCACCCCTCTGTGTTAATCTCCCAGGCTCCTGGCCTCACCTGTGTATTGTTTTCTCCCTTGAGCTGTGGCCAGGGCTGGGTGCTGCTTGCTGGCCACACTTGCCTGCTCCTAGATCACCAGATTACTGTGGCGACCAAGGAGCAGGGCCTGCTGCTTGCTGCCAGGGGTCTGTGCATGCCTGCTCGCAATCTGATCACAGAGCAAGGCCCTGCTACTTGGCCCTACTGCCTGGCCCTGCTCCCGCATGCCTGCTGGCAACACTGATCTGGGCGGGGGAGCGGAGCAAGGCCCTGCAGCCTGTCCCTGCTCACGTGTGCCTCCTCAAACCTGATTGCAGCTAGGGCAGGAGCAAGGCCCTGCAGCCTGTCCCTGTGTGAGCATGCCTCCTCAAACCCCATCATGACGGCTGAGCAAGACCCTGCTGCCTGTCGCTGCCTATGCATGCCTCCTCAAACCGGATGGCAGATGGGGCTAGAGCAAGGCCTTGCTACCTGTCCCTGCCACGTCAAACCTGATCGTGGTGGGGGTGGGAGCAAGGCCCTGCTTCCTGTCCCTGCCATGTCAAACCAATAGCAGCGGGGCGAGAGCAAGGCCACACCCACTACTCTGCCCCCGCCACTGTACTGCCCCCACTGCCACCACCCTCCATGCACCCCACCCCTGTCCCCACTGCCCTCCCTGCCCCCACAGTTGCCTGCGCCACACCTGCCACTGCTAGCTCTGTGGTTGCTGGCCTCCATCTTGGCTGGGTTAATTTGCATATAGTCGCTCTGATTGGCTGGTGGGCGTGGCTTAGGTGTCTTGGCAAAATGGTCAATTTCAATATTACGCTTTTATTAGAGTAGATATACTCTTTGCTAGTTTAAGAAACTCCCTTCAATGTAAAAATTGCTAAAACAATTTATCATTAATGGAAACTAATTTTTTCTAGTGCTTTCTTTTCTGCATGTACTTAGATTTTTCCCCTCTGCAAACTATTATCATGATGGACATGGTGAATTATAGTAAAAGATTTAAGCCTCAGTTTTTCTCATGTATACACTGTAGAGAATAATCTCTACTTAGTAAGATTTGGTAAGGATTAAATTAGATCTATGAAGAATTGCCAGGCAGACACAAATAAAAGCTGTGCTCATCAAATCTTTTTGTTGTACCAGCTTTCACTCTGCACTCTGGCTTTGTGCCCTAGGACTGCATTTTTGGTTGATGACATCCTTGCTTCTGTCTCTTGTTAAGTTCAGCCAATAGTAGATGGCAGCACACTATTGAAGAACCGGGAGGAGGAGGAGGTTGGAGTACTGATTTCCCAGCCATCTCCTTGGCAAGCAACACCAGATTGTTTGCATCCCTCCACTGAAGAGCTCAGTTCCTATTATGTGGCCCTTCCAGACAGCTGCCAGGTCAAGATGCTGCTGGTATCTGGATAGGTTTTAAATATATTTTTATTGATTTTATAGAGGAAGAGGGAAAGGAGAGAGAAATAGAAACATCAATGATGAGAGAGAATTATTGATTAGCTACCTCCTGCACGCCCCCTACTGGGGATTGAGCCTGCAACTAGGCATATGTCCTGGCCAGGAATCAACAGTGGTCTTCTGGTTCATAGGTGAACACTCAATAACTAAGCCACACTGGCCAGACTGGATATGGATGGGTTTTATTTATTTACTTATTATTTTTTAAATATTTTTATTGATTTCAGAGAAGAAGGGAGAGGGATAGAGAGATAGAAACAACAATGATGAGAGAGAATCATTGATTGGCTGTGTCCTGCATGCCCCCTATGGTGGAGAGGGGGGTTGAGCCCACCACCAGGCATGTGTCCTTGGCAAGAATAGAACTGGGACCTTTCAGTTCACAGGCCGACGCTCTATCCACTGAGCCAAACCAGCTGGGGCTGCATGGGTTTTAAACCAAGTATTTCTGTTCAGGGGAACGTGTATTCATTATTCTAAGTTATTTAAATGATTGGATTAATCATTATGCTCTCAAATGGTATCCAAATTGATTTTTCTATTGTCATCTGTTTGGACTATCTGCAGCTTTCAAGTAGAGCCTAGCACAGTGCTTTAAGCATTATAAAGGCTCTTTTGTGAGAGGAAAAATGAAGGGGGGTTAGGAAAGGATTTCAGGAGTAGAAATTTGAACCATTTAAATAATTTCCAAGTTCACTGTGCTCTGCAAACCCAATATTACCTCCAATCTGTGATATTCTAATGGAAATTTTAGAGCATAAATCAGGTATAAAAAGCAAAGACGTGGGAAATTATTCAACATATCACAACAACCACATTTACTCTAAATTTTCTGTTGGGTGTGCTGACAGTCTTTCTCATTTTGGAATGTCTTCCATAATTTTGTAAAAGGTCATAGACTGACATAATGGGCCCAGTAGAGGTTAAGTACAACCTAAATAATTGTTCAATAATCATCCTACTCTGGAGCAAACTGTAGTGACACTTCCTTCGATAATATTCCTGCTTATAATATACTAGGGGCCCGGTGTACAAAAATTTGTGCACTTGGGATGGAGGGAGTCCCTCAGCCTGGCCTGTGCCCTCTCACAGTCTGGAACCCCTCAGTGGATGTCCTATGATGGCCCCAGTCTGCCAGGCGCCTTTTGTGTGTGTGTGTGTGTGTGTGTGTGTGTGTGGCCACTAGGGATCTGCCCCCAGCTGCATCTGAGGCTCAGAGCAGTCCTCCTGTGTGTGTCTACCTGCTGGGGACCTGCCCCCAGGCACACCGTGGAGGCATGGAGCAGGCACCCCCTCTATGTTGATCTCTCAGACTTTTGCCCTCCCCTTCTCTTTTTTGAGCTGTGGCCAGGGCTGGGTGCTGCCTGCCTCCCAAGCTTGCGTACTGCCCGTCTTCCTCCAGCCACCAGAAAGCAGGGAAAACCCCGCCTCGTGGTCAGGCCAGCCTCTCCTGCTCCCTGATCCCTGGAAGGGACCTGGGGAGCCGCCAAGCAGGCCACCGACTCTTTCCCACTCACCTGTCCCCTGCTGCCTTCCTTTCCCACTTCCCAGTGCCACCAAGGGGTCTGGGCAGCCACCAAGCAGGCCGAGACTCCCCCGTTGCCTCTTTCCTGCTCCCCATCCCACCACCTTGCTTTCCCGCTCCCCGGTGCCCTGCAAGGGGCCTGGGAAGCCCACCAAGCAGAACCCTGGCCCCTGCAGCCTTGCTTTCCCGCTCCCCGATGACCCTCCAAGGGCCTGGACAGCTGCCAAGCAAGCTACCAACCCCCTGCCACCTCTTACCCGCTTCCCGGTGCCCTCCAACCCTGCTGCCTTTCCCACTTACAGGTCCTGGGGCCTGTGCTGTTCTGCCCTGCAACCGCTCTGTGAGGTCCCTCAGCCCGGCCTGTGCCCTCTCACAGTCTGGGACCCCTCTGGGGATGTCCACCTGCTGGCGTGCCTGACCAGGCTGGGTGAGGGGCTGATGGCTGTCTCCAGGCTGGCCAAGCCCCCCAGGAACGTCCCTCACCCCACTGGGTTGTGGCCAGCATGGGTGACGGGCTGATTGGCGCTTTCAGGCTTTAAGGCTGCCCACAGGTCCCATTGACCCAACGTCCCAGCAAGGCTGGCTGGGCGCAGGTTTCTGGGGTTTGTTTATCTTCTATAATTGATGCTGTTCCTTTAAGGCGAGGCCTTTTACTAAGGAAGCCTCCTCTCTGCCTCACCTGGAGGCTTCTATAATGAAACAATGTTGTTACTCTTAGACTCAGGCCCGGCTTCAGTTCCGAGGATTCTGATTGTTATTATGTTGCAAATGTGTGTTTTGCTTTCAGTCAAGGCTAAACGAGCGGAGCGCAGGCAGTTTCACTTTCACTCCTGCTGCAACAGATGCTGCTCTTTACTCCGTGAGTGGCGGCCGCCATGTTGGCTGGGCTAATTTGCATACAGTCGCTCTGATTGGCTGTTGGGCGTCCCAGAGAAACGATTAATTTTACCATTCCGCTTTTATTAGTTTAGATTATGAATTATCCTGGGATAGAAAGGAATTTCAGGTGCCTTTTAAAATCCAAGATGTTAGAGGCGACAGTATTCTAGCTCTTTTCTGAGGTTAAACAAATACCTATGAAAAAGGATAATTGAAAACAATAATTCGATGACCCACCTCTTCCTCAGTGTTTAACATTCTGTATTTCTTCTGTATTGGTATGATATAGAGTTCCATCTAAAGAACAAGGTAATATGATGTTGCTGAATTTAGTTACTTATAAAAATATTCAAGATATATAATTTCAAAATAGACCTAAATGTAATTTCACATTATTGAACCTCTGAAGAGCCCATTTTCCTTACCAGTAATGTTAAAGGACAGTGACTTGTATCTAGCAAAATTTACAGAAGCTTTAATAATTACGGTATACGGCAATAAACCAAATAGAAAAAGAATGTAGAGATTCTCCTGATCGGCTCCTTTCACTAGTAAATCCCCCCTAATACCATTGTGCTGTGCCTTCCTGTGCTGTAAAACTAGCCATTCCATGGGTCACATGACCCAGTCTCTCTGAGGCAGAGTTCCAGTTGTAGCTCAAGCTCCACCATTCAGAGTGGCTCTTACTCATTACTGTGTATGTGGAGGCAAAGACGGGATCTGGGGTGTCCATTTTGCCCACGGAGATGATGGCAGCAGATGTGTGTCTAGCTGGGACATCGACTTTTGATTTGGCAGCTTCCTATTGTGGAAGAAGCAGCCGCCCCTGGAAGCTGACCCCATTCTGCAGCCATCGCCACAATTCCCTGAGCTGCCTCTGTCCCTTAGAATGCCTTACAGTAGTGAAGTGGGCTCTGTTGCCCACTTAAAAACCCTGCCTAAGACAGTTCGATATAAGATATCATTGCATTCTCAGTAGAGCTGAATTTGATAAATAACAGGAAAAGAACATGACCTTTGAAATGCACATTTAAATATGATTGATTTACTTAGTTTGCACCAGACAGTGTGCAAAGTGCGTGGAGTACAGCCTCCCAAGAACTCCCTTGTGAGTTTATAAACGTGCATGTAGGGAACATGATGGCCAGGGAGGGGCAAGGAGAGGTTGACAGGTAAAAACAACCAAATATTAAACATATAAAGCTTGCCAATCTTAAAAGCCTGACACTATTTGAAATCAGAGAATTTAGGAAGGGAGAAAAGGGAAGACAAAAAAGAAGAAAGGAAAGAATAATATCTGACACTTCATATTATTTGACCTGCGTGATGTACAAACATTATCTTATTTAAAATGTCATTACAATATACCAAATACTAGAGGTCCAGTGCATGAAATTCATGCACAGGGAG